>APFE031530280.1:0-67958 GCA_000404065.3 Pinus taeda | reverse complement strand
CATGTGTAGGTTGAAAGGAGGCTTCTAGAAGAACCTTATGTGGCACTCTAAGGCCAAATTCGAATTTGGTGGAAAGAATCATGGGATCATGAGGATATGTGTCACATCTCCTAATTGTATTGTAACTCTAAAAGACATGTGTCTTATCAGTTCCTACTTTGATTAGGACTCTAGAGGTAGAGGGAGAGATTCATGGATTATCATTAATGAGATGTCTCTCATCTTTTTGTATAAATAGAAGATCTCTCTCCTTCATTAGTTAGTTCTAAAGCTTAGCTTATGAGAGTCTCTTTTTAGTCTCTCTTTAGTCTTCCTTTAGTCTTTTCTTAGTCCTTTTAGTTTGTTAGTCTCATGGCTTTTGAAAGCTTTTGTACTTTGCACTTTTGAAGAAGTTGAATAAAGCTTTGATGTTCTCAACATGGAAGGAGATGTGAAGTAGATGTCATGGAGCACATTAGGATGTAAGTAGATTAGATTTCATTTTGTAAATATTGCTTTGTAGAATGTAAGGTAGATTAGATTTTCATTCATGCAATTTTAAGTATGCTTTGATTTTATAGGTAGAAGGGGGGCCCTGCCTTGTACAGTTTGAATTATTGCATTTCATTTTCTCCCGGGATTGTGTGTTGTATTTGCTTTAATATCTAATGGTAGTTGCAGTTGTCTTATTCATAGTGCTGCCCTTTTTACTCTGTTTTTTCTAGACTAGTTTTAGTGTAGTTTTACAAGTTGGATGCTAACTAATTTATGCTCTCTTTATCATGAATGACTTATTTTTCAAGAGAACAGAACATTGATTAATTGCAGCTTGTATTTGAGTAGACTTGGCTTGTGATACTAACACCTTTTCCACTTGTTACACATAATCACATATGTAGGAAGCAGTATGTTGGAAAAGGCTTAGTAGTGTTACAATTTGTCAATTAAAGTAGATTAGAGTTTTTATCAATTCTTGGATTTGTCTTCAGCTACCCTCTAATCGTGTTTTATGCAAATACGCAGTAGAAGCAGAGAGTTAGAAGGAGATCATCACTAACAACAATCCTTGAAGTGATTTTCTTATTTCTTTTATTTGCAGCAATATGAATAGAGACTAATGCCATTAGAATGTGGTCATTTACTTTCAAGTCATTTCAAGTTCTTTGCTTTCAGTTTCATTTCAAGTTATTTCTTTCGAGCTCTTTCCTTGCAAGTTTAAAGTTTGATTACTTTCTAGACTTATTTCTAACTACTTCTTAATCGTGTTTAACATAGTACTATATGTTGAAGCAGGGAGTTAAGAAAAGTTGAACATTATAACTGGTCTTTAAAGTGGTTTTTCTTACTTGTCACCTTAGAGCTTGATTACTTTTTGGACTTATTCTTAATCGTGCTTAAACATAGTACTATATGTCGAAAGCAGAAGGTTAGGAAGAGTTGAACATTATAACTTTATAAAACAACGAAGTAAGAAAGAGGTTAACTAAGCACATATAGTGCACCACACTTCATTAGTTTACGAACCCCGGGTTGGCAATTAATACTAGCAATTTAGATAACACTAAATTGACTAAACACTCCCTCAAACTGGTATGCTCCTCTCTAATATGTTTTCCTCCTTTATGAGGCTTCCTGCCCTATGTGTCTCTCTCCCTGGAACTGTCACTAAGGGTTTCTTCTTCTAGCTCATATTCACTATCCCTCTCCATTATTTTATAGTCATGTTCTCTTATGGTGAATGAAGGGGTAGGGTGAGTGAATGTAAAATGAGTATGAAGAGATTTTATAGGTAAATAGGTGAGATTGAATAAGAGTTTGAATGGGATTTAGGGAGTGAGAAGGGTTCTGGAAATAGTGTAGGGTTTGGTTTGGGGTGTATGTATAGGGTTTTGGAATTGGGGAAGTATACGAGGAAATGATGCTTATGGAATTTTATATGAGAGAATGGGGTCTAGGGAAAAACAAATAGATGAGATAGGACAACAATAAATGAGTGAGCTTGGTAATTTATGAAATAGTTTTTTGAAAACTAGGGTTTGACTTCTTGAGAGACAAAATCACCAAAGACTGATGCAACAATCCTTTCCAACAAGAATGATGGTGTTACTCAATTGCAAAGAGGTGATTAGGAAGTTTGGAGGTGAATTGACGTGATTTTGAGTGATTTGAAGTTTGGTAGCCAGGTGCGCAGTGCATCACCCAGGTGCATAGTGCCTGTTCATTTTTCACTGGAGAAGTTACCCAGGTGCGTAGTGCCAGTTCTATGTGTAGTGCCGACCTTTGGTGCGTAGCGCCAGTCAAATTTTTCCAAAAACACAGTGAATGCACCCCTTTGCTCAATAACACTTCAAAATCGCATTTTTAGCTCATGGAATTCAACTCAAACAATGAAATGACTTAAGAGAGGGATGACCTTTATATAGATTTTCAACTTTTGATATTTTAATTTCCAAAACCCACTTTGTAATGTCTATTTGCTTTTCAAATACTCTGTTTTTTGGATGCTTGATCTTTTGCTTGAATAAGTGAACTGATGCTTGATTTCTTTGACTTTGTAGTGGCATGTAATTGGAAATATCACCAGATGACTAGGAGTAGCATGCAACTATTAATTACATACGAGAAATAATGAAATTACATGAAATTTACAAATAATATACCAATGCTCTGTTTTCACCTGAAAATCGGTTTTGAGGTGAAAAATTTATTAAGCTTACAAATTATGAGATTAAAACATTTCAGATGGTTATTGTCATCCTCATGTGTCTGCTAACCATTATTAATCAATAGTCCTTGAAATTTAATCATGGTAAAACCCTAATACCTAATGAGATTGAAACCCTAAGACCTAAGACCAAATTGATGAAATGAACTAAAAATAAACATGAATCATGGACTGAAAAGTGTGAAAGGAGGTCAGCAGATATATGTAATGAGGGGAAAAACTGAAATGAACCCTACCATCAGTGGATCCATGACCTAATGGAATGCAACTCATCAGAATGGGACACCTAGTATGAAATGCAAAAGAGTAATTTTGATCACTGCTAGCAGTGTGAAGACATTGACACTAACATGTACTAAAAGATCTAGCTTAATAAAGAAGAAGAAGTTTTGGCAAGTATTTTTTATCTGTATCTGTTATTGGTGTTCTATTTGTTTATGCAAAGTAATTGCAAGTAATTGGTATGTTAGCACAATTGTTATTGTTCTATATTCTGTTTATATTAAAATGAATGTGACAAAGTTTTTAGTTAGAACACACTGCAAAGTAATGTTATGAATGTTAGAAGGAATATTAAGTATAGGAAAGCAAAGTTAAGAGCCACTCTGCATAGTCCCTCAAGGTTGCAAAAACCTAGTTCTACAATCACCCATAACCACCTTTGGTGAAATTTTGACCTTCTTGCGGGTTGTTGCAGAAAGGGTCGGTGTCTGAGGGTCTTGTTGGTGCAAAGTACAAGATGAACTTGGGTCAAGCCCAATCGAGCCAACATGCACTCAAATGAGATGGGGAATTTTTTCCATTGAAATTAGAGGTTATAAGCATGAGGGATATGTCTTTTTGTAAGCCTAACAAGCCTCTATATTTTGTAATTTCTTATATCTAGAGAGTTCTATTTTTGGATTCATGGTCTGGAATAAATAGAGCTTAACTTCTTTATTATTTATTGTGTTAAGAATATTTCAAATTAATATATTTTTTTTATATTTTAGTTGAGCATTAGCTAAATTATATGAAACACTAGAGAGGCTAAGTTGAGGATCAACTCCCCTTATTTCTCCTAACAATGTTACGTATGAAATTAAGATTTTAATATGAGCATACTAATTATATTAACCCTTTGCATCTATTATTTGTTTCCTGGATTTTATATGATTAAATTGTGTTATGCCTTTTAACCATTTGAATGTATTTAAATGTGTTTATGCAGTAACAAATATCAAGACATTTGGTGAATTCCTGAGTTTGTTACTTTCCTCATTAATTTCTTCCACCTTTTCACTTATCAATTTTCTTCTCTATTTTGTAGGTTTCTGTTAGTGTCAGTGTCTTCACACTGCCATCAGTGATCAAAATCTGCTCTTTTTCATTTCATAGTAGGAGCCCCATACTGATGATTTTGCATTCCATTAGGTCATGGATTCACTGATGGTAGGGTTTACTTCAATTTTCCCTCATGATCTGTACTTGTTGATCCTCTTCCATATATTTCAGTCATGGCTCATGTTGACCCTGTAGTTTATTTCACTAGGTCTTAAGGTTTGGTCTCATTAGGTTTTAGGGTCCCATCACGATTAAAATTTGATGATTATGTGCCAATAATGATTAGCAAAGACATGGGGATGGCAATAATGATCAACAAAGTCATAAGTTATTATTTCGAAATTTATCTCCATTAATGATGTGACTTTCTATTTTAATATGTAATATTGGTTCCCAGTTGCTCCTAAACATCTTGTGATATTTCCAAGCACCTGCCGCTACAAAAATTAAGTCATCATGAGCACTAACTCACCTACAAAAGAAAAAGAGAAACAAGCACTAAAACCCTAATTTCCTCCCCCACCGAGCTAGGGTTGGCCATGGGATCAGAGATATCTAAGTAGAGGAGGAATAAAGGACATTAGAAGGTATGAGGGCATTTCATATCATAAAACATCAGGTCTCCATCATTTGTCAAGAAGTCATTCCAAGGAACAAGCCATTCACCATAGATAAGGGATGGTTTTTCTTCAAACTGTGTTTTTGAGATAGAAAAGATGAATTTGACAAAATTGAGAGAGGTTTGTGTCCATCATATAACCAGGAGGAAAAACCTCCTTCATTTTGTACACAGGTGTCATGGTTTTAGAGAAATGTCAAAAATACAGTTTCCTCAAGAGAGTTGTTGCACTTCTGGAGTGACTTTGGGGAAATCAAGATTTCTCCTAGATAGGTTGACCAAATGACTTTCTTGATGATTCAAATGATAACTAGACATAAAGAGCTTTCCCATGAGCTATCATGACCTCAATGTGGAGTTTAGGAATATCTCTAAACATTGGCTGAAACAACACTCTGCATTTTGGAAGCCTCATTCTGCACATTTTGACCAATCTTGGGATATTGGACTTTTGACAAGGTAAGTGAACTCCAAATCTAAAAATTAAAGATTTTCTGGAAATTATGCTCGACAATATTTCCAACGAGCTATCCCATGCTCAATTTAGACACTGGGAAGGCCTCCAAAAGTGGTCTACAAAAAGGTGCTACACTTTGAAAGGGTTGTGCTTTGCTTTTGGCAGGAGAGCTAGAAAGGCCTCAAAAATTCAAGAAACCTCAATATTGTCCTCTCTTCCCTTCAATGATAGTAAGTTAACATCCCTTACTACATTTTTGGTTTTCATTTCAAACATTTTAGCATCATTTGCCATGGAAAGTATGAAACCCTAAAAATATCCCTTGGTTATGCCTAAACCCTAAAACCCCCATTGTTCCTCCTATCACCTATCACTACAACTCTAAACTTTTTCCCTATCCCTTTATCCCTTTATCCCTATTCCATATCATCCCTATCCCTTTATCCCTCTCCCCAAAAGGCAATTTCTCAGACAAGCCATGCCCTCCCTCTCATTTTATGATTCCTACTCCCTCATTCATTTTCTAGCCCATAAGCTCATCTCCCATCTCCTTATTCCTCAAAACACTTTCACTCATTCCCTTAATACACCTCGACCTTGCAAACAGGGACCAAGAGGACTAAGACTATAAGAAGGAGGAAAACAAAGACAATGACACCTTAGTAGGCAGAGCTAGGCAACAAAGAAAACCACACAAGAGCAGAAGATAGACTCAAAATATTGGTTGAAGCTTCTTTGGCCAACCAAAGCACTTGATGGTGGTGCTCCATGCCAAATTTGGCCAAATTTTGAGAACATTTTGCATTTTTGAAATTTTGAAATTCAAAATGCAGAAAATTTGCCTAGAAGTGGCACTGTGCTTTTTCCTGTGGCATCTAATGGAGAAAAAGTTGACATTTTTGGATTCAGAATGATGAGGACATGCACCTTGGAAATTTTCAAAAGTTTTGGAGCAGATCTGGTCCACCAAAAGGTCCAAAAACTACCGAAAAATGACTTTTCTGCCTCTTTTTGGACACACATAAGCAGTGTTGGGAGATTCAAGTTTTGAGGGGGGAAATTACCTCCAAATTCAAAAATTCCAAGTGTTCCAAAAACTAGACTTGAAGAAATTTCCAATGAGCTATCATGGGCTCAATTTTGCTAAGGGGAAGGCCTCCAAAAGTGTGTTGAAAGTGGTGTTGTGCTTTGAGCCAGTGGTGTTGCGCTTTGAGATGGTGGCATTGCGCTCTGAGCCATTTTTCTCAGGAAAATTGAAATTCGCCTGTTTTGACTGTGAATTTTATTTCTCTCTCCTCATGGATGATTTCACTGATGTAATTTATGACATGGCATGTAAATGTAATGGTAAAACAATGTTAGAGGGTAGATTCATTAGTTAGAGGTGGTTTTGAGTCAAATGAATTAGTTTACCCTCTTTTAGAGGCAAGTTGTTTGACTACCTATATTCGAGTTCTTTGTTGGGAAATGGTTGAAACAACCCCTCTTCTCATGGATTCGACCCCTGAAGGTTAGGATGAGTTGTTTGATGCCTATATTATGTATTTTCATAGTCATTTGTAGGGGTTGGATTCAGTTGGATACACTTGGATGCTATGAACAATATTGTACATCATTGTAAGCAGTTTGGCAAGGAAATTAAAAGGAGTTGCAACTATTTTTATGGGATACTTGTGGTATGGTTCTTTTGCATAGTTTATTCTTCTGTTATCAGTTGTGTACATGCTTTATGTATGCCACAATCTATTTCATTGCTTCTAACTAAATGATATCAAGATAGATAGGTAGAATTCATTGTTTACAGTGCTCTACCTTGGGAAACCATTCGGTATTTTATGTTTTCTGTTGTTTGACAAGGATACATGATCTTCACGTGCCCTCCTCAGCTCCTCACTAGTCTTAGACATCCCACCTCACTAGATTTTCAATTTCCAAATACTATAACTACCTTGCCCCATAGAACACCATGCATCCTGACCTAATTCCCAGACGCAAATTGCCTAGCTCCATTTGATCCAGTGCAAAACCAACAAAATCAATCAAAATCCTCTAAGCTACTATACTTAGCCTAAAATCCCATTTGATCTAGTCATTTTGATTAAGATTGATAAAGGAGAGAGCCCTCTCTTGACCTAGTAGGGCTAGCTACTAGGTTAAGTTTGGTTTGTGGTTACCTTAGAATTGCCTTCCTTCAGCCCGAGGTTAATCTAGGCTCTAACATAGTGGCGACCATACTGGGGACCGTAGTTTTTTGTTCCTTAGCAAAATGTATCAAGTTTAGATCTGATTGTTGATGGTGGACAATGATCAGACACCGAAAGGCTAAAATCATTCACCTGGCGACTCTAGTGTCGAAAAATCCCAAGGTTCAGAATTTTTAGGGCAACTCTACTCTTCAAGAACTAGTAGCCTGAAGAATTTCTTGGTGAATTCATTGTTATCAAAAATTGATTTGTTTGCTAGAAGGTATGCTCCCATGAGCCAAGATTACATTCCAGGTTTCCCAAATACAATTCCTAAGGTAGATTGGCAAAGGAATTTGCCTATGTTTAAATATGATGATAGGAATGATGCTGCTTTACATCTTGTTAGATTTCACATGCATATTCGCAAGTTGAAGGTTGATTTTCCTGAAGACTGCTTGATGAAGATATTCATGGTCACTCTGGAAGGTGAAGCCTGATCTTGGTATGAAAGTTTACCACCTTCTTATATTTACTGTTTAAAAGATTTTCATACCATGTTCTTTGAAAGGTATAAAGAATCTTATCCATCCTTAAATTTAGTTAAGAATTGTTGCAAACATGTTTATAGTTTTATTGAAAATATTGAGAAAATTTATGAATATGATGACTTCATGGACGATGAAATCATGGAAATCCTGTATGAAAATCCATTTCATCAACATAAAGAGAGCTTAAAGGATACTTGTCAAGATGCTTAGGAAAATTTGTAGCATGTTCAAGATCTTAGTACAATTGAAAATGATGGAAGACAAGGTCTTATTTCAGATCTGATCATAACAGAAGACAGCACACAAGAAAATCAAGTTCCAATTTTAGATTGTGATAAATTCAAGTTGGCTATTCCAGATCTAGATTTAGATCATGATGATGAAGAAATCATTGTAGCTTTCTTTGATTTTTCCCTTCAACAACAGTCTCAAAAATCCAGTCACTTTGTTACATAAGATCAAAATCATCATACAGTAACTTCTTCTTTGATTGAAGATGAACGAATTTTGCATCTTGATAGTCAACATGAATCACATGAAATGACTCAGCAGTTTGAGGAAAATTTATATACTTCTTTGCTTGAAATTAATGAATATATTCAACAAACTTGTGAATCTTTAGGAGGGAAAGAAGAAAATGAATGTTTTAGCAAAAGAAAACAAAAAGTATCTCTCCTCTATCTGAAGATGAGATAGATAAACTCCTGAAAGGTCATGTTACAGCCCAAGATAATGCAGGTTTGTAGTGTTCACATAGTCAAGAAGGTGTTATTGAAGCTCCTTCCACTTTTGAAAATGATGGTAGTCTTGAAATTAGATTTATAGATCAGCGAACAGATATTGTTTTCTTTCATGAAGATGACAGGGCTTTCATGTTTGATAATATTGAAGAATGTTTTTTGTTTAAGAATGACTTAGACTATGAAATTGAGGAATATGAGCCTGAGAGAGAGAATATGCTAGAAATCGAGTCAGAATTTCTCACGCTTGAGGAATTTACAGCCAACACTCAGATAGCAAAAGATTATACTTCTCTATGCCTTCCTATCAATCAGTGACCAACTGTTATGTCAGATCAGAATGAAGAGAGTACTTGTATTTTTACTCCTGGATCTCAAGACAACCTAGTGCTTCAAGATTTCCAAGATCCCTTCGGCATTCTTTTGCAAGCATTAGAGAAGATGAATGTTTCCTGGTTTGTTAGCATAAGCCTTGATTTTAGTTGTTATTGTGATTTTCTTACATGTACATCATTCTACCTACTCGGGGAAAGTGAGAGCAAAGTTTCATGTTGTAGCCATCTACTGGTTTAGTTACACTTGAAGGCCCACTTCACATGATTGTACATATTTCATCAGTAGGCAAGTGGTTGTCATCATGATTTGAAGCCCTCAAATATCGATGGTCTGCTGCCATTAAAAATCTTTGTAAGTACTTGTTTTAGTTAAGTAAGTCTTGAGTCATTTTTTCAATCATTTTCAAGATAGTTTCAGAGTCAGTTTGTGTCATCAAGTCGTCAGTTTTTAGTCATGAATTTCAGTTTGAGTTTTTTTACTCCATGCCCAATGGATAAGGCTATTAGGTATATGGTGTTCTTGGCACCTCCAAGAAGATACCATCCCCATTGGAGCCAATGTTAGTGTTAGTGTCTTCACACTACCATCAGTGATCAAAATTTGCTCTTTTGCATTTCATAGTAGGAGTCCCATACTGATGAGTTTGCATTCCATTAGGTCATGGATTCACTAATGGTAGGGTTTACCTCAATTTTCCCTCATGATCTATACTTGTTGATCCTCTTCCATATATTTTAGTCATGGCTCATGTTCGCTCTACAATGTATTTCATTAAGTCCTAGGGTTTGGTCTCATTATGGTTTAGGGTCCCATCATGGTCAAAATTTGATGATTATGTGTCAATAATGATCAACAAAGACACGAGGATGCCAATAATGATAAAAAAAGTCATAATTTATTATATCGAAAGTGTAATGTAGTTCTCACCTCAAAACTTGTTTTGAGGTGAAAACAGAGTATTTTGTTTTTATCTCCATTAATGATGTAATTTTATGGTTTCATATGTAATATTGGTTCCTAGCTGCTCCTAAACATCTTTCTATTTTTCCAAACACCTGCCATTGCAAAAGTCAAGTCATCATGAGCATCAATTCACCTGCAAAAGCAAAAGAGAAACAAGAACTAAAACCATAATTTCCTCTCCCACTGAGATAAGGTTGGCTATGGGATCAGAGATATCTGATCAGAGGAGGCATAAGCGATATTAGAAGGTATGAGGCCATTTCATATCATCAGACATCAGGTCTCCATCATTTTTCGAGAATTCATTCCAAGGAATAAGCCATTCACTATAGATAAGGGACAATTTTTCTTCAAACTGTGTTTCTAAGCAAGAAAAGATGAATTTGACAAAAGTCAGAGAGCATTTTTTCCATCATAGACCCAAGAAGAAAAACCTCCTTTAGTTTGCACACAGGTGTCATAGTTTTAGATAAATGTCAAAAATATAGTTGCCTCAAGAGAGTTGGTGCACTTCTGGAGTGACCTTGGGGAAATCCATATTTCTCCTAGATACGTTGCGCAAATGACTTTATTGATACATCACATGATAACTAGACACAAATATCTTTCCAATGAGCTATCATTATCTCAATTTGGAGTTCAAGAAAACCTTCAAACATTGACTGAAACAACACTCTTCATATCGGTAGCCTCATTCTGCACATTTTGACTAGTCTTGGGAGATTGGACTTTTGATAGGAAAAATGAACTCCAAATCGAGACATTCAAGATGTTATGGAAATTGTACTAGACAAGATTTAAAACAAGATATCCCATGTTCAATTTAGACACCAGGAAGGCCTCCAAAAGTGGTCTGAAAAAAGGCACTGCGCTTTGAGAGGGTGGTGCTGGGCTTTTGGCAGGAGAGCCAGAAAGGTCACAAAACTTAAAGAAACCTCAAGATTGTCTTCTCTTCTCTTCCCTTCAATTCAAGTAAGTTAACATCCCTTACTAAATTTTTTATTTTCATTTCAAACTTTTTAGCATCCTTCGCCATGGCAAGTGTGAAACCCTAAAAATATCCCTTGGTTATGCCTAAACCCTAAAACCCCCATTGTTCCTCCTATCACCTAGCACCACAGCTCTAAAATTTTTCCCTATCCCTTTATCCCTATTCCATATCATCCCTATCACTTTATCCCTCTTCCCAAATGGCAATTTCTCAATGAAGCCAAGCCCTCCCTCTCATTTTATGATTCCTACTCCCTCATTCATTTTCTAGCCCATAAGCTCATATCCTATCCCCTCATTCCTAAAAATACTTTCAATCATTCCATTAATACACCTCAACCTTGCAAACATGGACCAAGAAGACTGAGACTATAAGGAGGAGGAAAACACAGGCAGTGACATCTCAGCAGGCAGAGCTAGGCAACAAAGAAAACCACACAAGGGAGGCAGATAGACTCAAAATATTGGCTGAAGCTTCTTTTGCCAACCAAAGCACTTGATGGTGGTGCTCCATGCCAAATTTGGGAAAATTTTGAGAACTTTTTTCATTTTTGAAATTTTGAAATTCACAATGCAAAACATTTGCCCAGAAGCACAACGTCACTGTCGCTACGATTTTTCCTAGGGTATCCATTGGAGAAAAAGTTGACATTTTTGGATTCATAATGATGAGGAAATTATGAGGACATGCGCCCTGGAATTGTTTAGAAGTTTTGGAGCAGAGTTGGTCCACCAAAAGGTCAAAAAACTACCAAAAAATGACCTTTTTGCCTCTTTTTGGACACACAGAAGAAGTCTTCGGAGATTCAAGCTTTGAGGCGGAAAATGACCTCCAAATTCAAAAATTCGAGGTGTTCCAAAACCTAGACTTGAGGACCTTTCCAATGAGCTATCATGTGCTCAATTTGGCTAAGGGGAAGGCATCCAAAAGTGCGGTGAATGTGGTGCTATGCTTTGAGCTAGTGGCACTGTGCTTTGAGCCATTTTGCTCAGGAAAATTGAAATTCGCCTTTTTTGACTATGAATTTGATTTCTCTCTCCTCATGGATGATTTCAATGTTGTGATTGATGACATGGCATGTAAATGTAATGGTAAAATAGTGTTATAGGGTAGATTCATTAGTTATAGGTGGTTTTGAGTCAAATGAATCAGTTTCCCCTCTTTTAGAGGTAAGTTGTTTGACTGGCTATATTCCAGTTCTTTGTCGGGAAATGGTTGAAAAAATCCCTCTTCTCATGGATTCAACCTCTGAAGGTTAGGATGAGTTTTTGGATTCCTATATTATGTATTTTATTAGTCATTTGTAGGGGTTGGATTTATTTGGATACACTTGGATGCTCTGGACAATATTGTACATCATTGTAAGTAGTTGGACAAGGAAATTAAAAGGAGTTGCGGCTATTTTTATGGGATACTTGTGGTATTGTGCTTTTGCATAGTTTCTTCTTCTGTTATCAATTGTTTACATGTTTTATGTATGCCACAATCTATTTCACTGCTTCTAACTGATTCAAGATAGATATATAGAATTCATTGTTTACAATGCTCTACCTTGGGAAACTATTCAACATTTTATGTTTTCTGCTATTTTAGAAGGATACATGATCTTCACATGCCCTCCTTAGCTCTTCACTAGTATTATACATCCCAACTCACTAGATTTTCAAGTGCCAAATCCTATACCTACCTTGTCCCATAGAACACCCTGCACCCTGACCTAATTTCCCATACCCAAATGGCTTAGCTCCATCTGATCTAGCACAAAACCAACAAAATCAATCAAAATCCTTTGAGCTACTATACCTAGCCTAAAATTCCATTTTATCTAGTCATTTTGACTAAGATTCATAAAGGAGAGAGCCCTATCCTGACCTGGTATGACTAGCTACCAGGTTAATCTTGGTTTGTTGTTATCCTAGGATTGCCTTCCTTCAGCCTGAGATCAATCTAGGTTCTAATAGTTTCTGTTCCCAATGGATACTCTCTTGGCTATTTGATATTTGCACTATTTTATTTAAAAACTCTTTCACCTTGATTCTTAGCCTAGTCCATCATTTTTCATCCATTAAATCTGACCACTATGCTCAAACTCTAAGGCTATTATTCAATGATGGTGAACAACAGGTAATCCTTGTAACACTTGAGGGAGCCGCCTTTGGTTTAAGGGATAGATTAGGCCTAAAGTATGTTTGTTGTTGCCTTGGCATAGTGGTGAGTAGTTGGAACTATCTACAAGGAAATACAACACCGGATACCCATATTTGATAAAGAACATGCTTCATTATCCTAGTAGAAAAAGTAGGAATTAGATGAAGTTTAGAGTTCAAGTTTTGAAATTTTTTCCATGTATAATAAATTTTTCAATTAATGGAATTGATATTTGATTTAAGTTCTTAGTATGGATTTTTATTAAGGGTTTTGAACTTCCTTGGGTCAGGGCCAACCCTAAGTGCCCAATATCCCTCTTGTGCCATTTATACTCATGCATTTGTTTATGTTTGCAACTTTTTTCTAAACATTATTTTTATGCATCGTTATTTCGCTAGTTAATGAGAAAACTTTTCTTGCAAATCATCTTAACATTAAGTCACGATTTTTTTCATGGTTACATTTTTCAAATAGAATTATTATTCCTATATCTAGTTCACTTTATTTCTTGTCCATCATTCACTGTTTACTATTTCTGCACAATCCCTTATTTTGTAGCTACATGAAACCCCACAACCTTGCATCTTACTGGATTAACCATGCCACAAGCTAATATGATGACTTGGACATGTGTGCTTTATAATTTTATAGCATTTCATTAGATTTGTTTCTTTCCAACCTTTCATTTATCATATTCCACTACTCGTTGGACTATCTCATTTAGCAAAACAAGGACTCTTATAGGAGTTTGCAACTCATCTCATAAACTAGCTCATATTTGCATCCAAGTAATGATTTTCTATTGGGATGGGGTCCCTTGGGTCAGTTTTCAAGTGAGGATAACCCATGTTTTGGTATAGTTTGTGTAAATAATGTAAAGTCTCCACATTTGTGGATGCGAAGTGCATAGACAAACAAGAGTCAAAGGGGTTTAACCCCTTGTTTTATGTAAAGTTTGAGTTGGTTTTGAAATTCACCCATGGTCTTAGGACCATGGCACTGTATGAAAAATGCTATAAATAGGTGTGTCTTAGACAGTCTAAGGAATGAAATGAAGAGAAGAATGAGACTGATATTTAGAGGTGATAGTGAAGAGAAGTGGGCAATATAGGAGAAGAAAGGCTCTGCAGCTGAGTGTGTAGAGGCCTAGGTAGAGTCCTCAGCTGAGCACGTGGACCCCTCAAGCTGTGTGTGTAAGGAAGTTTTACGTTTGTAATCATGAGTTGAAGATCAATAAAGATAGTTTCCAAATAATTCTTGCATATTTATGTTATTTTTGTTAATGTTATATGTTGTTGATGAATGAGGTGTTTTATGGAATATTTATTGAGTGTTACGTGATTCTCTTGAATAAGTGTTAATGATGTATGAAATGCATGTATAAGTACTTTCACGAAGGCTCTGATGAATTCTCTGATGCTTACTAATAAGTTAAGTAAATCTGTGTGAACCATAATTTAGGGCTACTATCTGATACACGTAAGTAGACAAATTGATTGTTAAAGGTCCACAAGGATGGATTATAGACCTTCACAAAGGTCTAAAGGCTATTTAATAGAGTTGCAGTGACGAGCCCTAAGAATGTATCGATTTGCATGAAGGAAGATCTGAAGAACTGAAAGACATCACACTAGTCTATGGATGTAAAATCTTGGTTCTTACATCCCCCTATACTGCTTTAGGTGAGACTGTAGCCTGTGTTACACAGGTTGTTGCTGAAAGGGCCAGTAATGGAGGGGCTTTGTTGGTTGGCATAGCTAACTCTAAACCTGGGTCTAAACCTCGTAAGCCAAGAAACGTTTCCATTGCCAAGACCAAAATTTTCTTAAAAGAGTTGTGTGATGTCGCATCATTGAAATCCGACCAAGAAACAAAATTGAAAAGTGGTTGGATCGAAAGATTCACGAGTTCGCAGAACAAGAAAGTAGGAATCCGCACCTATCAAAGGAAGAGTGGTTGAACATGTATTTGTATATGAAGATACACAAGATCTTCTTCTGAACTTTTCCTATTGGGTATGGAATCCCCCCACAACATGTTTTGGGGATCAAAGCCCAAGTTTTGGTCAAATAATGTTGTAAGACTCTGCGAATTGTGGGTCCGAAGTGCAAATTTTATGTTGAGTCATAAGGTTGTCAACCCTAAGTTTTGTAATGTAATTTCAGCCTACCCATGGTTTGCGGACTATGGGATTGTATAAATAGAGCAAGGCTCTAAGTTGTAAAGAGAATTGGGGATAGATGAAAATGAATGGAGTCTAGAAGATAGTGAGAATAGAGAAGAAGTCTAAGTGTCTTAGGTTGTAGTAGTAGGAAAAGGCTCCGTAGCTGAGTGTGTGCAGGCCTAGTAGAGTTTGCACCTGAGTGCGTGAACCCCTGTAGCTGAGTGCACATGGTGGAGTTGAGTCTGTAACCCAAGAAGAAGAATAATAAAGAGAAGTATGATCCCAAATACTATGCATATTCTTTTGTATTACTTTCTATGCATTTACACTATTTTGTGTATCGTGCACACTTATATGAATAGTGAACACTGATAAGTATAATTGGGCTCATACAGATAAGTTAAGTAATTGGATAACATTGGGTTAATAGTAAGGAACTTGGGTAATAACACGGATCGCGCGTCAAGCAGGACTATCCAAAGGTAGCATCGTAGGCTGCGAGGTACTGATAGGTGTGCATAGTGATGTGCGCGCAGGGTCAAACTGCTGACAACCAAAAAACCATAAGACATCTCTAGGGTGTGGAAACTTGGTTCTACCACCCTCCCATACTACTTCGGGTGAGACCTCATTCCGTGCTCCATGGACTATTGCCGAAAGGGCCAGTAGTACTGGGATTTGTTTGGCTAAATCATCTCTGAACTTGCGTTAGGCCCCAATAAGCCAACAAATGGTTTTGTTGTTAGGATCAGGATCTGCATAAGGGATGTCTCATGTCGTGTCACTGGAATCCAACAATGAAAGAAATTGAAGGGTGGTTGGACAAGATGATTCACGAGTTTGCGATGCAAGAACATAAGAATCCATGAGTATCTAAGGAACAATGGTTGGAGCACTACCTATATACGAAAATACACAAAATGTTCTTTGCATCCTTTCCTTTTGAGCTATATGAGTGGATCGCAAACCTAGTAGACAGTCAAGGAAGGTGTATGCTTGACAAAACAATCGTGTGGACTTCAGAATTAGTGCGCAGACTAGAAGCGTTAAGAGATAAGATCACTCGCATTGTGGACCATTGGCTCGATCAAATTATAGGAGGATTTATCACTCAGTTCGTAGTAGACATGACCGTCAACTACAATGAGGCGGAGTGACACTTCCTTAAAGGACCGCGAGGTAAGTATATTAAATCTTTGAACACCTAGATTAAGATGATATTGTGTGAAATGTGGGTTATGTAAATAAATTAATGTTTGGGACTACGGGAAGTGGGGATCTACAAAAGTGGAGGTAGTGAAGAATTAGAAATCAATCCCTTAATTTCACCCTCATGGGAAAGTGAGGAAGAGCCCGTGAAAGTTTCTCTGAGAAGTGTGGTTAGTCTGATAAGGCAAAAAATTTCGTGCTTACCACCTCCACCTACACCACCACCCATCTCACCCTCCTCACCTCCATCTCCACCCACCCCACCTCCACCACCACCACAGTTCAGTATGTTAAGTGCGATCAAACTACCGATATTCAGAGGACTAGGGAATGATGATCCAGACCAATTTTGGTTCGTGGTAAGTGCGGTATGGGAAGCAAAAGGAGTTGTGGATGAAAATATCAAGAAGGCTACACTAGTAAGGGCATTGCAGGATCATGTATTAACATGTTACAACAACCATTCTAATGACCATCCAAATGCAAAAATCATAGAAATCTAGGCCACGTAAAACAGGGAATTTAGCAGGCCAAAGTCAGAGACACAATAACTTATCGGGTTTAAGGAGATCGTGATGCTCCCAGGTGAGACCCCCTAGGATCTAGACCAAATATTGAACAGTATGATTCGCAAAGCCAATATGACTTTGACGGATGGACATCATCGTGCATGGTTTGTAGCATCACTAACACTGCATTTAAAGATGGTGTTGTCACAACAAAGGCTTTCCACCTAGGCCAAAAATTTGGAGATGGCAATGAGATTGCATTAGACCCCAATACAAGACTTTGGTTTGGGAGTCCAACAAATCCATGTGCAACTGCAAAATCTATTTCTGGAAATGTAGAGTTTGAAACAGGACAGGACACCTCAGCCAAAGGCGCGTGAGGAGGTATGGTGCATAAAATGCAAAGGCAAAGGGCATGACAAGGACCACTATCCAGTGTTCGTGAATTACTTGGCGGGAGGAGGGCCGATGACATTAAGACCTCAAGCACAAGAAGGACCAAGCACAATGCCTGTACTATGGTGCATGATCTGTCAGATAGGAGGAAAACACACTATGGATAATTGTCATTTATTGCAGAAGTATACGTGGATGTCCAAGAAATTGTTTTGTAATTTCTGCAGGTCGGTAGGCCATGATGAATGCACTTGCAGAAGCTATGAACTAATAATGGATTACACTCCTGCCTATAGGGTGAAAACCAAAACATGGGCCCTTGACCCTAATACAGGAATGACACACACTAGATTTCAGGGGCATGGATGAGGTCAAGTGGAATGGGAACAGGAAGGGGTCACGGACAACTAATTTGCTACAATTGCGGAGGGCTAAGGCACTATGCCCATGATTGTACAAACCTGACAAGGACATCAGGTTTGTACTGTACTTAGTTTGATCATGAGGCTGAAGACTGCCCTACATTGATAGCAACGCTACGTGAAAAAGGTGTACTCCAACCTCCTCTGACTCAGAATTTGCAGATGATGAGGTCTGAGCTGCATGAAGAAGACCCAAATGTAAATATAGTGCTTAGGAGTGGTATGACCACTGGCAATGATAATGGTAAGAAGTCATAAGAAATTGCATGGGTTTGCAAGGCTCCTACAAAGGAACCCAAATTCGATTTAGAACACGTGAAGGAGACATTCATGGAAGCTAAGGAGAGCTTCAAGGAGGCCCCCATTTTAGGTAGTAAAGATCAACTAGAACCAGGGATGGATCCTTCAATACTCACTACCTTTCTAGAGACATGCATGAAACTGCTATGCGATAGCAAGGTAGTAAAATGACTAGAGGAACTTATCACTAGGTGCACGGGGTCAGGAGAACCGCGCGTGGTCCGGAAACTTGGAAAGCATGCATTGCGCACAGGAAGGGAGATGAGGTTGACTACACAAATTGGCAAGTATGAAATGGATGAGGTAATCCTGGATCTCGGATCAGACGCAAATGTACTGCCGAAACAAACATGGGAATGCATGGGCAGACCCACGCTACAATAGTCTCTTATTTAGTTACGAATGGCGAACCAACAGAAGAGCTTGCCCATGGGAAGATTGCAAGGGGTAACAGTGGATATTGAAGGTGTGAGCACGCAAGCAGATTTTGAAGTGATAGAGATTGTCGATGACAACAATCCCTAACATACTCTACTAGGAATAGGTTGGGCCACCGATATGAATAAATTCATAAATATGAAGAAGCGAAAAATGATTTTTGAGAACAAGTCACTACGAGTAGTAGTACGGCTAGATCCAACCGAAGGATCATGATACACTGAATTGGTGCACGATGATGACAGTGATGACAATCTCGATTACATCTACAAGATAACTACGCAAGAACAGGATTGGGTGAATCCAACTACAGATGGTAGGATTTCGTGGGAGTGCAAAACCTCCTGCAGTTCGGATTTAGACGAAGAAATAGAACACTGGAAGAATTGGCTAAACAAAGTAACAATGGTTAATTGGTTCGATCACTACGCTGCATAACAATATAGGTAAGGGATCTTCCTACATATGATGGGCTAATAGTGGTGGATGAATTCCTGAACAAATTTGAAAGCGTAGTACCAAAACAGTAGTGGTTCGATGCTCTGAAATGGGCACTGTGCACGATGCCCACAAGATGGTGGGGTACACATTAGGGAAGTTTTCAGGACTGGCACAGATGCAAGAGGATGATGCGCCTATCATTTGGAAAACCCCAGCTCAGAATGAGAGCCAGTTACCAGGGGTAGAACAACTTGCACGCCCACCTTTCCCGATGGGTACAGACATATGACATGCAACCTGCACGAGTGCACACCACTCCCAGAATAGAGAATGAGAACAAAACACAGTAGTAATAAAGGTGAAGCATACCAAGGAATATCCACAGAGAAGCATATTTATAGGGTGTATGAAGTGATGAACATGGTTCACCGGGTGAAATTCACTGACTGGGACCTGCACATACCATCGGTTCAATGGGCTTACAGGACAATGTGCAAGAAATTGACAGGATAGACACCTTTCCGATTAGTCTATGGCACGAAATATGTCATGCCAATGGAATACATTGTACTTAGTCTATGAATAGCAACACTTACAGGCATGATGGACTGTGAAGCTCTAGAAGAAAGGGTCGCGCAATTAGAAGAACTCGAGAAAGAATAGTTTCTGGTTGGATTTCATTAGTAGGTACAAAAGAAGCGTGAAAAGGTCTAGCACGACTGCCATATCAATTTGCACACCTTTAAGGTAAACGACTTAGTGTTGTTTTATGACAGTGAGTTTGAAAGATTTCTGGGAAAGTTCAAAATGCACTAGTTGGGACCATACGTGGTTAAGGAGGTCACGGATAGAGGTGTGGTCTAGCTAGTCAAACTAAATGGAGAACCCTTCCCAGGCAAAGTAAATGACAGTCACTTGAAGCCCTATATGAGTGGGCTGGCTATCTAACTAACCAGTTAAAGCATAGTCTTGCAACCCGAGGATCCAGACAAGGGCACTGGACTATAAACATATGAAGTAGATGTTTGTACAGAGGTAAGGACACAATTTAATCACAGAGGGTTCAAAAGCAAGAATGCAGTAGGTTGAGCAGGCATCAACGCAGTGCACTGTAGACATTTAGGCTGTTCAGGACCAGTTGGAGGGACTTCACACCAAGATTTCCACACGCGACTAAGTGAATCAAGGGTGAGTCACGATGTTTGTGTTGGGGGCATGTTGGGCATGGAATCCCCCAACAACATGTTTTGGGGCTCAAAGCCCAAGTTTTGGTCAAATAATGTTGTAAGACTCTGCGAATTGCGGGCACGGAGCGCGAAAGGTATGTTGAGTCATAGGGTTTTTCGCCCTAAGTTTTGTAATGTAATGTCGGCCTACCCATGGTCTGCAGACCATGGAATTGTATAAATAGAGCGAGGCTCTAAGTTGTAAAGAGAATTGGGGATAGACGAAAAGGAATGGAGTCTAAATGATAGCGAGCATAAAGAAGAAGTCTAAGTGTCTTGGGTCATAGTAATAGGAAGAGTCCACAGCTGAGTGCACAGGGTGGAGTCAAGTCTATAACCCAAGAAGAAGAATAATAAAGAGATGTTCGATTCCAAATATTGTGTATCTACTTTTGTATTACTTTCTATGCATTTATAATATTTTGTTTATCGCACGCACTTATATGAATATTGAAAACTGTTAAGTATAATTGGGCTCATACAGACAAGTTAAGTAATTAGATAATATCAGGTTAATAGTAAGGAACTTGGGTAATAACATGGATTGCACCTTGAGCAAGACTGCACGAATGCAACATTGCAAGCTGCGAGGTACTGATAGGTGCATGTAGCGACGTGCGCACAGGGTCAAACCGCGGACCACCAAAAAACCATCAAACATCTCTAGGGTGAAAAACCTAGTTCTAGAACCCTCCCATACTACTTCAGGTGAGACCTCAATCCGCGCTTCACGGACTATTGCCTTAACGTCCAGTAGTACCAAGATTTGTTTGTCTAAATCACCTCTGAACTTGGGTCAAGCCCATACAAGCCAACATTTTCCATTAAACTATATGAGTGGTTAGCTAAATTAACATATAGTTAAGGAAGGTGGAAGCTCGATAGTCCTATAGTGTGGACTCCAGAATTAGAGTGATGATTAGAATCTTTTGAAAACAATATCATGTGGGCTGTTGATCATTAGATCGATTAAAATATAGGAGTATTTGTTACATAATTTGCAGTTGATACCTCAGTCAGCTATATCGAAGCGGAGCGATGATTTTCCAAAGGACCGCGAGGTAAGTATTTAAGATCATTGAATACTTGGACTAAAATATTGTTATGTGAGAAATGGGTGATGCCATTACCTTGATGCTTAGAGCTATGAGAAGTGGACGATTCTTTATAAATCACGAAGGATGAGGACTGGATTATAGTCCATTGATTGGTTTGTTGTGAATGTTGTATGGACAACACAACATATTACTAATGAAAATATAAAGAAGGCATAGTTGGTTACCACTCTGTTGGATCACATGCTAACTTGGTATATTAAGTGTTTTTTTGATAATCCTCTTGCATTGCTAACAAAGACTAAGGCGACTTTAAACAAGGAGTTTAGTAAGCTTAAGTCTAACTCACAGTTAGTAATTTGATTCAAATAAATCATGATGGGGGTTGATGAGACACCTTGGGAATTAGAAAAAAGGTTGAAGTGTCAGATTTGAGAAGCTAACATGCAACTCATAGATAGTCAGCATCGTGAATTATTTATAGCTTCACTTTTGTCCAACCTAGGAATTGCTCTATCACAAAAAAAGATAGGAATGCAGGCAAAAGCCTTGGAAATCATGATGAGGTTACATGCATCACCTATTTAGGATGCTACCTTGGGGGTAAAGTAGATCCACTCTCAGTTACAGAGCCTACATCTAGAATTATAGAATTTGAAGAAGGATAAGGAGACTAAGCTGGAAGTGCACATGGAAGTCTAGTGTTTGAAGTGAAAGGGCCAAGGTCACAATAAATACCACTATCCTGTGTACATAAAGTATATTATAGGAGGGGGACAAATTTCCCTAAAGCCAAAAGACCCAGCTGGGTTGAGTGTGGGGGATGCGTTATGGTGTGCTATTTGTCAAGTTACTTGACAACATGCGATGGATAATTTTCATTTACTTCAAAACTTCATCCAGACACCCCAACAATTGTTCTGTAACTTCTAAAAATCTGTGGGCCACGATGAGCGCCACTATTGAAGCTATGAGTTGATGATGCAAATAACTCCTACATACATGATGCAAGCAAAAACTTAGCCTCCAGATCAAGGTGTTGGAGGCGCACGTGGATGTTATCAAGGATGAGGATGGGGCCGAGGAGGAGGAGGAATTGGTAGATGCTGGGGTTAGATTATCTGTTACAACTGCGAACAACCAGGGCACTATTTACAAGAATTCCAGAATCAAACACGTTCGTCATGTCAATAATGCAGCTAGTTTGACCATACTATAGAAGAGTACCCAATGCTGATAGCTAAAATGCAAGACAAGAAAGCACAACCTTAGTAGCCTATGCAGAACTTACATATGATGAGAGCTAAGCCCCACAAGGAGGATCAAAGCGTGAATATAGTGCTAAGAAGTGGAATAATGACTGGTGATGATAAAGGAAAATAACCTGAAGAGGACAGATGGGTCTGCAAAGCACCAAGGAAATATGCTAGCTTTGATCTAGAGCATGCTGAGGAAACATTTATGGAAGCCAAGAAGAGCTTCGCTGAGGCCTCCACCTCAGGAAGCCAATACAAGGTGCAAGAAACCAGCGCATTTGTAGAAGTTGATCCCTCTATACTCACTACATTTTTGGAGACTTGCATAAAACTGTTGTGTGATAGCAAAGCTATGGAAGACCAGCAAGAATTAATAAACAAATGCAACAACAAAGAGAAGGTCCTTGATGGACATCGGGTGGTTAGGAAAATCGGCAAACATAAGGCACCAATAAGGCACGAGATGAGGCTTACCGTGGAGATAGGTGATTATGAGATGGACCAAGTCATCTTGGATTTGGGGTCTGATGCGAGTGTATTACCAAAGAAAACATGGGAAAGAATGGGGAGAAATATGCTGCAGTGGTCTCTGATTCAGCTCAGAATAGTGAACCAATAGAAAATCATCTCCATGGGATGATTATATGGAGTAACAGTTGATATAGAAGGTGCGAGCACGATGGCTGACTTTGAGGTTATAGAAATCATTGATGATAGTAATCCATACCCCATGCTCTTGGGAATTGACTGGGACATTGATATGGATGGGGTCATCAAATTGAAGAAGAGGACAATGTCATTTGAAAGAAAATCACTTTGGGTTATAGTACCATTGGACCCTATAGAAGGGGCACTCTATACTGAACCAATCCATGATTATGACAAACGTGATGATGAATTAGATCAAATATACAAAATAATAGTGCAAGATCAAGACTGGATCAATTTGACAATAGATGGGAGGATTACATGGGATTAGGAGAGTTCCCGCACCTATGATTTAGACGAAGAGTTGGAGCATTGGCATAATTGCTTGCATGAAGTATCTACACTGCGATACAATATGATGAGGAAGCTGTTGTTCTGTGTTTCGTTGGAGGTAAGGAAATTAGCCTACTATGATGGTTTAACTAACATTGGTTTGTTTTTGGATTAATTTGAGTGTGAATTCCCTAAGGGTCACCACTTCCAAGCATTAGAGTTGGCACTGTGTGCTACGCCTACATGATGGTTGGGTACACATAAGGATGGTTTTGTTGGATAGAGAGATTACAAAAGAAAGGTGAGTTGCAGTTTGGGCATGTTAACACCAAAATGACTGAGAAATATAATGGAAGGGACGATTCACGTGATCACCTAGAAAAATGGTCTAAAGAATGGGGGACGAAATTGTAGCTAGAGTTGGTACACTTATTCTTCCATACTTTGGATACAAATCCCATGAATTGGTATTTGGAAATGGAGCTCCACCATGGCACTGTGGAATGCGATATATTGAACGAAGGGTTCTTATTGACCTTCCACTTTGAAGAGGGCTTCACAAGCATCGATGAAGTGCTACAAGAGATTAAGGAAATTATCTTCAGAACACCGAAGGAGCCTATCGAATGGAGCTAACTAGATTGGAGCACCCAGTTGCGCCATGCATTGGAATGCTATCATGTGACCACTGAAGAGGATGATGAAGATCCAAGAATCATTAACATTCTAGAGGCAAAAGGGCATCGGAAAGTTGAAGGCCCATAAATAGAAAATTCATACATCTCCGTTCCGTTAAAGACGAAGGAAGTAAACATTGGCACTAAAGTAGAACCAAAGTTTGCAAAGATTGGAGACTATTGGGACGACACTACCATGGATAAAGTTGTTGAGTTACTCCATGAATATCAGGATCTATTCCCTACTAAGTTTTAGGATTTGAAGGGCATAGTTAGCAATCTAGGCATTATGAAGATCAATATGAAGCCGGACGCGAAGGCTATTAAACAGAGGTCGTATAACCTTAATCCTAAATACAAGGAAAAGGTTCACCAAGAGCTAGATAAGATGTTGGAGGCAGGGATCATTGAACCAGTTGAAGAATATGATTGGGCAAGCCCGATGGTGGTTTAGGAGAAGAAACAAAAGGGTGAAATAAGGATTTGTGTAGATCTGTAGAAGCTTAATGATGGGTGCATCCATGACCCATTCCTAATGTCATTTATAGATGAGGTGTTAAACAATGTTGGAAGGAAGGAAGTCTATTCATTTACCGATGGATTTTCTGGTTAACATTAGATCAAGATCACACCAGACGATAGGAGCAAAACGACCTTCACGACAAAGTTGTGTGGTTTTCAATGCATTTTGATGCCATTTGGGCTTAAGAATGAGATTGTGATATTTTCCTACGTAGTCATAGAAATGTTCATTGAGTTCATTCATAAGTTCCTGGAAGTATACTTTGATGATTGGAGAGAGTTTGGATTAGTAAAGCGCCATGTATCAAGTCTACGCCTGATGTTAGATATGTGTCAGAGATACCAAATCATGCTTAATCTGAAGAAACACATATTCTGTGTTTCCTTTGGGATCTTGCTGGGTCACATGGTGTGCAAGCAAGGGTTTATGGTGGATCCTGCAAGTATTGTATAATAGGGAATTTGGAGGTCCCTTGGAACGTCAAGCAGCTATGTGCAATGGTGGGACATACACGGTATTATAAAAAATTTATCAAATGCTATGCTCAAATTACTACACCCATGGAGAAATTGCTAAAGAAGGATGCAAAATTCTGTTGGGACGAAGAATGGCAGCACAACCTAGATGTATTGAAAGAAAAGATGGTCACTATTGCAATTTTAGTATCCCCTTATTGGAAAAAGGAGTTTCATGTACATGTGGATGCCTCTTGCATTACTTTGGGTGCAGTACTAGTGCGGGCCAGTAAAGGAGAAATGGACCATCCTATAACCTTTGCGAGTAGGAATTTATTGAAGGCCAAGAAGAATTATTCAATGACTCAGCATGAAGGATTGGCCATCACGTATGTGCTGCAAAAATTTAGGCATTATCTATTAGGAGGGAATTTCAAGATGCACACAGATCATTTTTCCTTGAAATACCTGGCCAATAAGCTTGTGTTTGGGGGGAAGATCTGCAGATGGTTGCTATTATTTCAGGAGTATGGCTTTGAAGTCATTGTGAATCCTGAAAGGTTAAATGCAATACCTAACTATTTGTCGCGGATTGAAACATGAGAGGAGCCTAATAATCTAGAGGAAGGGTTTCCAAATGTGAAGCTCTTTGAGGTTCCTATATCAAATGATCATTTTTCCGATATTATTCCCTTCTTGACTATGCGGATGGCACCAAAAATATATACAAGTCAAAAGAAGAAGGAACTAGTAATGTGCATGACATATTTTTCAGTTATTGCAAGAAATTTGTATAAGATGGGTGCAGATGAAATCTTGCAAAGATATGTGCCAGAATTTGAGTGGGATAGCATTCTCGCTGAAGCTCATGGGGGAGCTGCAGGAGGTCATTAGGTAGGCAAAGAAACTGCACAAAATATTTTGCACATAGGTCTATGGTGGTGAACCTTTTATAAGGATTCCAAGGAATATTGTAAGCCATGTGATGCATGTCAAAGAATTGGCAAAGCATCATGATGGATGAGTTACTACTACATCCTCAAGTATCTTTGTAGCCATTTGAGAAGTGGGCAGTTGATTTTGTTGGGCCAATTCATCCCTTGGGAAGGACAACAGGTGTGCACTATATTATCACCACGATCAAATATCTAACCAGATGGGAGGAAGCACATCCAGTTAAGGATTTTAAAGGGGCTACCCCAATAATTTTTTTTTTGAGTATGTCTTAACTAGATTTTGCTGCCTGAAAGTGTTAATGAGTGACAGGGGTACGCACTTTCTAAATGAGATGATCAGTGCATTGACTGAAAAATTTCATGAACACCACTAGAAGAGTACACTGTATCACCCATAGGCCAATGGGACTGTTGAAGCCTTCAATAAGATTTTGGAGAATGAACTGACGCTGATCTGCAATGCATAGTGAAATGACTGGGATGTGCGTTTACTTGCAGTACTATGGGCTTATAGGATTACTTGTAAGAAGCTGACAGGGAAAATGTTGTTTAGATTAGTATATGGGGTCAAAGTTGTAATGCCGATGGAGTACATTGTGCCTATATTGCACATAGCAGCCTTGACGGATATGGTGGATCGTGAGGCCTTGGAGGAATGGCTAGTGCAGCTGATGGAGCTTGAGGAGGATAAATTTTTGGTAGGATTTCATCAACAAATATAGAAGGAATGAGAGAAATCGTGGCATGATCACCATATCAAGATTCACACATTCAAGGTAAACAATATTGTCCTATTATATGATAGTAAATTCACTAAATTTTTAGGTAAATTCCAGATGCATTGGTTAGGGCAATGTATTGTCAAAGAAATTATAGATGGGGGCACAGTTCAACTCCCCAAGCTGAATGGGGAATCCTTCCAAGAAGACTAAATGGAAGTAGGTTAAAATTGTATACAGGGGATCTTGCACAATGATTATATGACAACAAGATAGTCTTAGTGCTCTAGGCAGTTGCAAGCGTGCATGGGACTATAAACTACATTGCCTAGTTTGAAGGACAATGTAGTGAGCAAGCTGCACAGAGAATGATGAAGATGCAACCCAGGAAGTTGTGCCATGGGGGAAGAGGCTTCGCAATGCATCAGGAAAATGATTGTTGGAGTTATTGTTCATGAATTCATAGCTAGAAAACGATTAAGTGGAGAGGGGTGGTGGCATTTAAGGAAAAATTCTTTGAAGATCTTCCACCAAAACAATATTTATTATCAAAATTTGGGGGAACGGTCAGATTTGAATACAAAACCACACATAAATTGCGCGTGCCAGTCCAACATAGAACACTTTGCACTTTGAGAGTTGTTAGTAAATTTCGCTATCTGTTGCCTATGAGCTGAGCATTTTGGGAAGAATTATTTGCAAGCCCTTTGTTTTCTAAGTTGCCTGAGATAAACCATAAGCTTATTCTGGACAAAATGTCTGCACCAAGTCCTACTAAAACTATTACTCTAGCGATGTTGCCTTTGAGACCACTACCCCAGACATTGTAAGTATGGAAGCTCCGACTCCTGTGCCTATGATTTTGAGGTTGCCTATATCGAAGCCTAACACTACCATAGAAGCCCAACCTGCCAAATCAAAGCAATCCATGAAGGACAAGAAAACGAAGCCAGTGTCAGTGTGCGCGTCCCCAAGGAAGAATACCAAAACATAGAAGCAGAAGAATGATAAGCAATCGAAGAAAGTAGTGGACCTGAAGGTGGAAGAAGCCCAAGGACCAGAAGATATTGATGCTGAAGGAACATAACCCATAACAAGGCTACCCAAGTATATCCTTCCATGAAAGTGAAAAGCAAATGTCACGAAGGACCTAGATGCCAAGAAATTCACAATATCCACACCTCCTGCTACCTAAGTAGGTCCCCTTTGAAGGCCCATGGCTCGTAAGGGTTCCATTGTTAAAAATTGAGGATTGGGACATTGTAGACCACGCTAAGTTCCCACACTTAGCGATGGAAAAATATATGAGGATGGTCTATTATGTAGAATTAGGTGTTATGGTGTTGGAAGTAGATGAATGGGTCCACAGTGTTGAACACTCAGGTTTGCTCAATTTGCTATGGGTGCCACATTACCACTTCACCCCCATCAACACGATATGTGTGTGCTAGTTTTTCACATTAGTGCATGATGGTTGTTTATGGTTAGGAGGGCCTATCCCCATTACAAACATGCTAATTTACAAAATCACGCACCTGCCATATAAGGGCACGAAACCGAATAAGGATTTTGGAGGAAAGATTGGGGAAAAGGACCTCGCAAAAAGGATGAAGAGGGATTATGGCCTCCTGAAGAAGTTGTGAGGGTATTCAATTATTTCTATAACAGACTCGAAAGTTCTATTGGCTACCCATACTTTAGTAGGGAAGGTGATGCAAAAATGCCACATGGATGAAATTATGGCAGCAGTAGTTTCCCTGACTAGACAATGCAGGGAATGTGTACAATTTAATTGGGAAAGATACCTCTGTTAGAAGTTCCTAATGAAGTATCATGAAGCCCAGGATGAGACCAAGCCATTCCACTACGCTTGGTTGTTGATATGAATTGTGCTCATTTCATGGGAATTTCTAGAAGATAGTTAATGTCCTTCGCTCGAGGAAGGATTGTCAAAGGCAACACAATTTACTTCCTTATGGTTTACAAAGGATGTCGCATGAATTACAAAGATGGAGATATTTCGGTTTCTTATGGAAATGTCTCTTTGCATGGCCATCAATCAGTGTCTGAGGTTGTCCCCAACCTTGTTCATGCAGCTATCGGCCTATGCAGTATTCAAGGTTGTCTTCCATAGAGTATATATCTAGGTGCAGAAGGATCCAGAGAAGAAATGGCACCAGTTTTAGTATTTAGTGTCAGAAATAGACATCTATGAGGTTGTCTTGAAATGGCTTGGAGAGTGATGTGCCCCGTTAGACTTAGTTGTTGGACCAAGCAAGGGTGCGGAAAGTCCTGTCGCTTAGAAAAGAAAGGAGGAAGCTAAGCAGGTTGCACGTACCCTAGTAGCATAGAAAAAGAAGGAATCTGCAGAAAAGTCTCATGTGGAGCAAGAACGCGTTGCCAAGGAGTAGGTTTAATAGGAACAATATGAGTCACAAAAAGGTGATAAGTCACATTCGTTGAGGACAGAGGAAGAAGAACTTGCAGGAAAAGGTGACAGAGGTGATGAGGGGCATAGCTCTCCATTTATTTTGAAACAACGTGGCAAGGAGCAATAGGTTGGAACACAAAAAAAGCAGAAATAAGATAAATCACAGGTTGATCCCTTGGTGCTAAGAAAAGGTGATCTTGATGATATCGGCGATAAAATTAGGGATACCATGACTGAAGTGTTGTAGCATTTTGAGAAGAAATACATGCAGGATGTGGGAAGTGTCCAAACAAATCTGTGTGAGTTTCATATCCAAGCAAGCAGAATACAGGTGGGCACTTGACAAGTGAGCATGGCAACTGGGAAAAACCAAGCAGTAGAGTTATTAAAGACCCTAGACCTTAGATTATACCATTGCCATACGGGTCGATTCGCACTGAGTCCACCAATGATTGTATCATACTTGGTACCATCAAGAACATAGGATTGAATATAGCAGCGCTCTCCAACAAGACTCTCCATGCACTGTGTACTGGGCTGGCAGATGATTCGAGAACCAGGGAGGAGTGCGCCTTCAACCTTATAAGTGAGTACAAAGTTAAAAATGAGAAAATGTTCGCTGAAAATATGGATGATTTGAAGGTAAAGGAGGCACATTAGATGCGTAGTTCAAGTCTAGAGTCAGCAGTCATAGAGGCATGCAAGGCAGTGCCTGAGCTTCACATCATAGAGGATACACAGCCTAAAGCCAAAATTAGAAAACTAGTTGCTGGTGTGTGTGAGGCTAAAGAACATGTTGGATGAGTTAAATTTGAGCTAAACATGAATATTACCAAGCTACAATTAAAGTTGCATCTCACGACTCCACCGGAGGTCCAGGAGTAGTGTGAAGCTGCGATAAAGGAAGGCATGGCTACCTTGGATGCCACAGTTACTGATTGTGCGACATTTTTTTAGCAGGGTATGGAGCTTGTGACAAATCTGTAGGAGGATAAGAACCTATAGACATTGAACACAGAGGTAAGGGATCTGCAACAACAATATGATGAAGTCATGGAAGCTACGCGCTCCTTAGCACCAGTGCAGTGTTTTGCCAAAGTACATGAGGGAAAACTATTGTTGGCACAAGTGGTGGAATCACAAAAGAGGGTGGCCTTGCTAAAGGCTAGGTTGCAGCCTTGGTTGGAGGAGGCTTATCAAGTCACAACTACCATTCAGGATAAGCTTAAAGGACTGCAACAGAAACAACAAATGATGAGGTTAGCTGTAGAAGGACCAGCCATGGAAAAATTAGTCGAGGAAGTTCAGTAGGCAACAATGCAGAGCACTGTCGAAGTTGTAGTAGCTAAGCTGGACTTGGGGGATATTCACAACAAGATAGCGACACCAACATAGTGACTTGAGGGCGAGTCATGATCTTTGTGTTGGGGACCTATTGGGATGGGGTCCCTTGGGTCAGTTTTCGGGTTAAGATAACTCAAGTTCTGGTACAATTTGTGTAAATAGTGTAAAATTTTCGTGATTTGTGGATGCAGAGCGCGTAGATGAATAAGAGTGAAAGGTTCTTAAACCCTTGTTTTATGTAAATATTGAGTCAGTTTCAAAATTCACCCATGGTCCATGGACCATGGCATTGTATGAAAAACGCTATAAATAGGTGTGTCTTAAATATTCTAAGACATGAAATGAAGAGAATAATGAGATGGAGACTTAGAGGTGATAGCGAATAGAATTGGGTAAGATAGGTAAAGAAAGGCTCTGTAGTTGAGTGCGCAGAGGCCTAGATAGAGTTCACAGCTGAGTGCGTGGACCCTTGCAGCTATGTGCACAGGGAAGTTTTGAGTCTGTAACCTTGAATTGAAGATCAATAAAGCTAGCTTCTAAACAATTCTTGTGTATTTTGTTAATTTTATATGTTGTTGATGAATGAGGTGTTTTATGGAATATTGATTGAATGTTACGCAATTCTATTGAATAAGTGTTAATGATGTATGCAAAGCATGTATAAGGAATTTTGTGTAGATTTTCATGAATTCTCTAATGCTTATTAATAACTTAAGTAAATCTGCACAAACCGTAATTTAGGACTACTCTCTGATACACTTAAGTAGACAAAATGACCGTTAAAGGTCTACGAGGATGGATTGTAGACCTTCGTGAAGGTTTGAAGGTTGTATAACAAAGTTGCAATGATGAGCCCTAAGAGTGTATCGATCTAAATAAAGGTAGATTTGAAGAAATAAAAGACATAACACTAGTTTCTACTTGCAGAAACTTGGTGCTTGCATCCCCCGATACTACTTCAGGTGAGACTACACCCTGCACTACGCAAGTTGTTGCCGAAAGTGCCAGTAGTGTAGGGTTTTGTTGGTTGGTATAGCTAACTCTGATCCTGGGTTAGGACCCCCTAACACAACATTTTCCTTCTCTAATGTATTAAAGTTCCCTTGGAATATTGAGAATGGAATTTGAAAGTAGAGAGACTATGTATATGCCTTTGTTTGAATTACTATAGAAATTGCTTCTTTCATGTAGAATCAGGGTTTACTATTTATGAGATTTTATTAAGGCAGTTTGTTTTATTTCCTTGCAAGATAGAATAGGTGTGCTTCCAATTTAATTTAGGTAGAATATTTTGTGTTCCTTTATTGTAATTAACCTAGCTTTTCTTGTTGTACTTCATTTCCCACAATTTCAATTTTTCATGTAGCATAGAACAATTAGATTAGTCTCTTTACAACTAGATTTCATCTCAGTACTTCAACCTACATAAAAATTAACAAAGGGAGGAGATAATTCATGTTTCACATATAGTGCTAAGCCATCTTAAGTTTGTATGGAAATCAATTTTACAATTAAAGTTGAGACCCTTGGGAGTTTCAACATTGTCGTTGCCATACTAAGGGCCAACAATATCATCATGAACAATTTCCATCATCAAACTTATGATCCTAAGCCATTTGAATCTTCTCCACTAAGAAGCTCAAACATTTTTTTGCTTTTTTCTTATTTGTTTCATTTTCCCTTTGGAGAGAGGGATACCATTGCTACAAATAGAATTCCCAATGAATCCTCCCAATGATGAGGTCTCTAGAACCACTGCTCAATAAGACTTTCTTATAGGTGATATAACAAAAGATATAATTGGGTTTCATTTAGAGTTTATCCCTTGTTATATGATATTGTATTTCTATTTTTTATCACTATTATTTTTTAGATATACAATTAAAACATGTGAATGTGTGATTGTCCTAGCGTTTAAACAATAACTCCTCATATTTTCTTATTGGGCTATTTGCAACCCACAATTTAGGTTTTTTGCTAACCCTTATTGGAGGAAGACACAAACAAGGTGGAAACTCCCCTTGGGTCCTAAACATTTTAGGTCTTGGATTGTGTGTTGTAAATTTCTCCCCCTTTCCTCATTAATTTTATTTCTATTTTTAGTAAGTTTTTGTAATGTCTTGATGTTTTATTCCCCTTATCGAATGCTTTTTAGGTCACAAGTCTCTAAACAAAAATAAAAAATATATATTGAGCAAAAATAGAAAAAATGAGGTCTTAGATATCCAACACACTTTATAGTCCCTTCTTAGCATTGGTCAATGTAGTTTGAGGACAATTTTTCATACTAGTCAACATAGCTTTTTCCATTTTTTTTACACTGCTCTACACACCTCCAAGTCAGTTTTCTGCACTGGTCAAAATTTAAAAAAATTTCATATTTTTCCTATTTTTTGGCTAAGTATCTATTGTAGGGTCCAATTCTCCATGTTATTAGTAGTGTCTCTACAACCCTTGATCTTTTCAACTTCCAAATATTAGGACGAAGAAAGAGCCCCCTAAAGAAATTCTAGAACTCCAAGTAGTTAGGTATTGGGGGTTGAGTTTCCAAATTGCTGTTGTAGGTTGTTTGAAACTCCATCACTATATTTTTTTATATCTATTCATATACTCATCCCTTAGACTTTATGATCTAAGAACATCTCATTTATTTTAGTATTGGTCTCCCCTTTTGTTTTCTCCTTGGATCTCCCTTAGTGATAGGTCTTTTAGAGGTTAAATAATATCACATAACCATTATTTAATTGTTATTGCCTCTATAGAAAGTTGGCAGTAGGTTAATAAATCATATGTCCTCTATCCTTGGTTTTTTTCCTACACATTGTAGCCTACATATTTCCCTCTTTCTCATCTTCATTTTGTTTTCACGAAACCCTCATAGGATAGGTGGTTTTTCATTAATGGTGAATGATTATTATCTTTTATTTACAACAATTTATTTAATGGTTTTTAATAGTTAATTATCTTCAATTTCATTGTAAAGAAATTTTATTTCCAAGTTCTAATACATTATAATTGCACACAAGTACACACAACTAAAGTAAACACTTGATTCATGATGCTAATCTAAACCCTTAAAATTAATCCTAATACATTGATTAAGCCCACTTGGGCACCAAAAAAGTCCATTGGTTAGGCTAGGTCCATGTGATAGGAATCCAAATAACACCAATTGGTCAATGTACATTGATACATAGAGTTTGAGTTTAGGGAGATTAAAATACTTCACCATCTAGTGGTATAAAACTAGTGTGTAGAAAAAGTCCATGAAGGGGTTAAGGCTTAGACTATAGATATTGGTGGTTCCTCGTGATTCTCCCAACTCTTGGGAAAGAATCTAGTTCCAACATTTTCACCTAGAACCTAATATTCTCTCACCACAACTAGATGGTAACATTAGTGATCAATATTCTAGGACACCTACCTTATAGGTCTTGGGCATGGGAATCAACTACACCTAGGATAGATGTTTCCAAGTATTCAAGATTTCATCATTTGGTATACATAAGGGTAACTATCTCTAATACCTTCACTCAACCTTGTCAGTCATGATTAGTAAATATATAAACTATTTGGAAGGGCATTTTAAAACATATTATAGGGCTTGTTTGAGCACTAGTTTATATATTAGGTTAGAGTCTTCTTCTTCTTCTATATGATGAGGTTCATTGAATTGGATTAGCATAACACTCACACTAAAAAATAAATTCACCATGTACACACATAGTTTATGCTTATTGTTTGTTGATCTAATTCACTTCCTTATCCATTTAGCTCCCTCAATTGAACCCAAGTTTATTGTGTACACTTGTTACTGACAACATATCTCTTATCAAGTTCCAATTGTAGGGATTGAGATGCCTTTTCTACTTAATTTCCTTTTATATCTTTAGTTACACCTACTTGACGAGCTAGGGTGCCTCCCCTTAGCTGAAATTTGATTTCTATATATTTTGATTCATATGGTAATTCCTCTTCCTCTATTTATTCCTAATCCAAACCTACTACCTATATAAAACGTTTCAGCCCCAAAAACAATGTTAGTTCCAATGTGGTTGCAAAAAATGGAGGTAATTCTAATGCTAAGGTTGGAACTAGTATGGGTCCCAATGTAGGAACCAATGCACAAGACCCTACTAGAATGAATGTGACACAACCTTTCCTCCAATCCATAGCTAGTTTGAATCTACTTGATTTATATAGCTCATTAATGATCCTATACTCCATGATCCAACATATCCCCTAATGCCAACCGAGATTCCCTGAAATATCCACAAGCTTGAGGGTAATTGAGGATATGACCCCACTAACTAGATTTGATCCTTCCAAATGTGGTGTTCTTATAACTCCATCATTGAGGATTCAATTCATCTCTATATATTTCTATGTAAACTGACATGTGCAACTATGAAATGGCACATTGACCAGCCGCATGGAACCCATTGAGTGTTTTCCATTGTGAACACTTTCCTCTCATATGTTTAGTTACCTATCCACTAATTAATAGCATTCAAATTCTAGCCTCATCTCATTAAACCATTTTCACTCACATAGCTGGTCACATTCAGAACTAGTGTAAACAACGAATTTTATGTAAATTTATATAGCTTAATGATCACTTCTTTATGGACTAGTTTTTTAAGTCCCTCCCTTCCATTTCCAAATATATTTCTTCAATATTTCCTTGAACCAACAAGAGGTCATTCAATATGAACTAATGTATGCCAAATGAGGATATGTATACACCATCAAACTATCACCCATGTGACACTTCAACATTGAGGGCATACCATGCTTCTGATTGCATGATTGGATTTGTTACTATGGTTAGCCCTAGGGGAAATAATGCCTCCTACAATTGTTCCTCCTTGATCCTTCATGATTTTCCTCATAAGGGGACATCAATATATCATATTATTATATCCATCCACATCATCCTATTCCTAGGAAATGTAGTACTACTCCCACTTGCAAGAGTGTAATAGTGAATCCCTATTATTCATTTCTATAACCAATTATTGTAGCTCTTCTAACACCAACATCTAATTCTCCCATGCATCAACATGAACCTCCTAACCACTTTCGAGTCTATTCCCTACAAAACATAACAATCCCCATAATTCAAAGAGAAAGAATAAGAAGAAGGGAAAAATAGAATACTGAGAATTAGGGAAATGTTGGGTGTGGAGCCTAATTATCTTCTGTATTCAAAGGTGTCACTGCATTGGACCCCAGTTCATAATGGGGCAGAAATGCCACCCATAAAATATTTGCTACAAGGGGGTCCAGGGGGGTGGCTGTGACCTTGGGAGCACCCTCCTGGGGGGGGATCGGGGGCAGTGCCCCCGAAGCTAAAAATAGATGTAAAATTGCCTTGTAAAATGTTGTAATTTCATAATCAATCTGGGCCGTCCATTAGGGAGAGAGCTAATGATAGAAGTTATGTTTAATTTAGGGTGTTTTTCCCTAGAAGGAAACCCCTGGCTATATATGAGGGAATTGTATTGCGTTTATATATATATGTATTTTGAGTGAGTAAGAGAGAGGATATTGAGAGTGAAGAGGGAATTATAGCAGATCTATTGTAGGTTGTATCTTTTCAGTTTGCTGGATAATATAAAAGGAAGGACTAGTTGTTTCCCCATGGTCGTAGCCCAAACTGCGTGAACCATGTATATTTGTGTCTCTCTTGTTTTATGCGATTTCTGTGTTTATTTTTCTACAATATTTTATGTGTTCCATTACTCTGTAATATATAATTTTCTAACAAGAAACCCAAGCAACCAAGGCTAATAGTCAAATGATAATAATGGAAAGAAATCAAATACCAAAACCCAACACCAGGGAAACAAACCCAAGAAAAACAATGTTATATGGATGAATAAGACTTGTTCCTATTATTGTACTTATGGCCATTATACACATGATTTTCCTCTTCTCCTTGAGATGTGTCTCACATGGGAAATATAAGAAAAAGTTAAAAGGGGTAAACAACTACCTTCCACTCGAACTCAACCCCCTTCATAGCAAGATATGCATATGAACCCATTTCCTAGTAAAAAATACATGGGAATGAATGAGGGAACCCCCCCTGGCCCTTGTCCCACCTCCCAATTAATCTAGGAATGAAACATATCAAATTCAGATGATGTATTTTTCTGATATCAATCATTCCACTTGGTTGCATCAATACAATCCTCTACCTAAGATGAAACTAACACCCATCCATAGAGCTTATTTTATAAAAAAATGAAACCCTATATATCCTGTGGCCATTATTTGCGGAACAACATAATATTTCCAAGGGTTTGTGACATAATCATAACATAACCAATGATCAAGCATGAACCACCTATAACTACAACATAATAGATGATTTACCACAACACCCTATTGCCATGATAGCTATGGAAGTTCTCTAGATGTGCCCCTCACAATGAAAGGAATGTATCTCTATTTTGAGCACTATGGTTCCCTTTGATTAATTTATTATCATCTTTGATGTTGATAAGGTAATGCTCCTTGTCTCACCCCATCTGTCACTTTCCAAGTTCCAACATCCATTAAGAATGCAATTATTGAAAAATGCATTATTATGTAGATCATCTTCTGGATTCATCGCATTAGTTTTATTTTGATCAACGTTTCAAACGAGCAATGGTGGTTCATCTTCACGATGTGAAAGAATAATGAAAACTGATCTTTTTTCTTTTAATAAATAGATATGAAATGTTTTACCGATAAATAGTTAAATTGAATTTCTGCATCTCTTTAAGAATGTGAGATCAGTCTTCTTTTTTGTTAAGAGCAATCTTTATCGTTCAAATCTACGAACTTTTTTCATTATCTCCCTTCTGTATTGGGTGAGTATTTTGTCTTTAAGGTTTCTGCGATCTTCAAAATTGTGTAGATCATCTTCCAAATTCATCGCATTAGTTTTATTTTGATTGACATTTCGAACCAGCAATGGTGGTTCATCTTCAGGATGTGAAAGAATAAAGAAAACTAATCTTTTTTCTTTTAATAAATAGATATGAGATGTTTTGCTGACAGATAATTAAATTGAATTTCTGCATTTCTTTGAGAATGTGAGATCAGTCTTCTTTTCTGTTAAGAGCAATCTGTATCGTTCAAATCTGTGAACTTTTTTCATTATCTCCCTTCCATATTGGGTGAGTATTTTTTCTTTAAGTTTTCTGCAATCTTCAAGATCACAGAAACCTTAAAGACAAAATACTCACCAAATATGGAAGGGAGATAATGAAAAACGTTCACATATTTGAACGATACAGATTACTCTTAATAGAAAAGAAGACTGATCTCACATTCTCAAAGAGATGCAAAAATTCAATTTGATTATCTGTCGGCAAAACATCTCATATCTATTTATTAAAAGAAAAAAGATTATTTTTCATTATTCTTTCACATTCTAAAGATGAACCACCATTGCTGGTTTGAAACATCTATCAAAAGAAAACTAATGCAATGAATCTGAAATATGATCTAGACAATTTTGAAGATCGCAGAAACCTTAAAGATAAAATACTCAGACAATATGGAAGGGAGATAATGAAAAAAGTTTGCATATTTTAACAATAAAAATTGCTCTTAACAAAAAATAAGACCGATCTCACCTTCTTAAAGAGATGCAGAATTTCAATTTAATTATTTGTCGGCAAAACATCTCATATCTCTTTATTAAAAGAAAAAAGATTAGTTTTCATTATTATTTCACATCCTGAAGATGAAACACTATTGCTCGTTCTAAACATCGATCAAAAGAAAACTAATGCGATGAATCCGAAAGATGATCTACACAATTTTTGAAGATTGTAGAAAGCTTAAAGGAAAAATACTCACCCAATACGGAAGGGAGATAATGAAAAAAGTTCACAGATTTGAATGATACAAATTGCTCTTAATAAAAAAGAAGACTGATCTCAAATTCTTCAAGAGATGCAGAAATTCAATTTAATTATTTGTCGGCAAAACATCTCATAGCTATTTATTAAAATAAAAAAAGAACGGCTTTCATTATTCTTTCACATCCTGAAGATGAACTATTGTTGCTAGTTCGAAACTTCGATCAAAAGAAAACTAATGCGATGAATCCGGAAGATGATCTACACAATTTTGAAGATCGCAGAAACCTTAAAGACAAAAATACTCACCCAATATGGAAGGGAGATAATGAAAAAAGTTCGTAGATTTGAACGATATAGACTGCTCTTAAGAAAAAAGAAGACTGATCTCACATTCTTAAAGAGATGCAGAAATTCAGTTAAATTATCTGTCAACAAAACATCTCATATCTATTTATTAAAAGAAAAAAGATCAGTTTTCATTATTCTTTCACATCCTGAAGATGAACCACCATTGCTAGTTTGAAACGTCGATCAAAAGAAAACTAATGCAATGAATCCAGAAGATGATCTACACAATTTTGAAGATCACAGAAACCTTAAAGACAAAATGCATTATTAATGAAGAGGAATCCACCTATGTGATGTCCACCAATTTTGGTGAAATATATGATCCTCTAAACTTCTACCATCTACAATCACATTAAGATCACATGATGATCACCCCTTGCAAATAGAATTTTGGTGTCAAAATTTCCCTGTCGAGTTAGTTAGAAACAAAGTCTTGTTTGATGTGGAGGTTATTATAGCCCATTTAGATTATAATCAACTCCTAATACATGGAACATGTACAACATGAAGGTAGCACACATTTATGTATATTACACCATGAGATTCCCTCATAACAAGAAGATTGTTGCCATTGATTAGCTTATGCACTATGATCCTAAATTTCAAGTTCATCATAACAATGTTATATCGTTGATGGTGGGAAACCAAGTCATGCCTTCTATAACCAAAATAACCCCTTGAGTATATAAAAACTCTTCATTTCTTGGGGCATACTATGGCCTACCACATATTTTCACTACACTTATCACCTCTCAATGTCCATGGTCTTTAGATCCCAAGATTCTTAACATTCAGGACCTGCTTTCCAATATCCAACTATTCAACTTTATTTCCCTTCAAATTCAACACATGTAGTTAGGGTTTTTCCTCCTAGTAACTATCCATTTAACCATATTCCTTTCTTATTCCCACCTTTCATAGCAGTTAGTACTCTTGTATTGAACATGTTGACTTTCCCAACATAAATTTGGGGATTCCAGTATGGTACTGTTAGCTTCCTATACCAATAGGTTTCATTTTTCATGATTGACTGGAGAAGTGCCAAATATGTTCATCCTTTTCATGCTGCAAAGGTTCCATATTTTGTAGAAATTCACTATGTATAGGTGGTTGACTCTTGCCACAGTTGATGAATAGCCAGACAGTCTAATCTTGGCTAGATCATGTTTGAATTTACTTGTCATAGAATAGATAATAAAGGTCTGTACAAACAGCTCAAGCTTTGTAGATAAGTAATTAGGCAGAGAAGAAAAGGGTCTCAACAGCTTAATCTAAGCCCTGGAAGAGATAAGGGTAGACTTAGATAGGAGGACACCTAAAAGAAAGGACAAGGATCAGGGTTTGCTAGTTCAAATGCACCCAATGAAAATGAAGAGAAAATGTTAGGTATACTAGGTCGGGTAGGAAGTTTTGATGGTATAGAAGCAGGTGTATGAGCAATTTGCTCCTTTGGAACAAGTTTTCATCTCATAAAAATCATAAAGTACCATGGCAAGGTGGCTACAAAACAAATGGAGCATGACTAATTCCCATCCCCATTTTCCCAAGAAACACTTACTAACATTCCCCCCAAGGATAATGAGATCTACTCATTGCCTTTACTCCACTTCATTTCATAGAAAAACTAATTGGAAATGTGTTTTCACGTAGGCAAAACAAGTCACATTTCTTGTGTAAAATGTCTTTATTCCATTTTGCGAAGTTTCCTAAACTTCAAAACTGGGTATCCTTTCATTCCCCCCATGCCTAAGTTTTCACTCTATAAACTTAGCCCAAATTCATACATATCCATTCCACATAGTCATATTAACCTACTAACACTATTATGTAGCTCCTATGTATATTCCGCCCCCTTACTAGGTAAAAATACACAAAATCCCTAAAAAATCTAATACCTCGACCCTTGGCTAGCTATAGCTATATTTAAATTTTTTTAGGGAGTTATTGGTCCACCCGGGGCCAATAACAACCCTCCACGTGCCCCATCCGAACTTGTTTAAACCCACAAAACCCATTTAACCCAAAGTCGTAAATATATCGTAAAACATTACAAAACATGAAAAATTAAAGTGGGTCCCCCAGAGATATCCTGCTGCCACCTTCATTACCCACCAGTCGTTTGATCATCATCGACAGATCCAATGGCTGTCAGCGATATCAGAAGCCCTAACATGCCGAACTATAGCATCCGAGGAATGGGTGGTATTTCCGTCGTACCAAGGATGTGTGTCAGGCACCCAACGTGTTCAGAGCCCCCTCCCCCAATACCACTTTCCTCCAAAGGCGGTGTGGGGAATACCAATTACCACCCCACTGCCTTCCTGCTGATGTCATGCCCACATCATCTGATGATGTCACCCCCGTTGATGCTTGCCTATCTGCTGATGTCACCTGACACGTCACTCGACACATCACCTACCACATCACCCTCCACATCACATGCCATGTCACCTGTCATGTCATCATCCATACCCCGCTACACGACAAAATGACGTCATGCTGATGTCATAAAAAAAGCCCACCGAAACCCGCCAAAGTAAAAAATTCGGGTAAAAAGGGGTGAAAACATTGTTTTTACCCATTTGTCTTTATTTTCTGTACGCAACTTGTGCATGCTAATTTACGTGCACAAGAGAATTTTCACCATACAAGTCTGCCACCCAGCAGCTTTGACTCCATAGCTTGGCTCCTTGGCTCGCTTGGTCACCTACAAACCGACCATTCCGCCGAGAAAACAAGTATTTACAACAATTTTCTCCCGACCTTGTTTTCATTGGTTTTCTATGTAAAATTGGCCACAAAACCTATATTTTGAAGAGAAAAACACTGTGTTGCTACCAAACTACCCACCATAACCTCTGTCTTACCAAATTCACCATAAATCCACATAGTGAGCTAAAATTGAGCTTGTTCGGCCTTGCAATTTCTCCAAGAAACCCCGGAAGCTGCCTTTTGCCTACAATTGTCGTCCATTGTGCCAAAGAAGCCCATAAGTTCTATTTCTCCAACTAATTTCAATCCACAAAGCTAAATTAAAGCCAACAAACCAGTTTCAACAGTGAAAATATCGGAGAAATCCACAGAGCCATTGTTTTGCCTATTTTGCTTACACAAAGCCAAAAATTTCCAATTTTAAAGGCAACAAAGTTTAGCCATGGAAGGTCCAGTAGCCTTGAATATCACTCCTCTTAATGCACCCCACAAGGAATTGGAACATCTGCCCTTAGCTGATAAAGACTATCTAATCCAAGACTTAGTAGGCTACCAAAACCATCTGCAAGTAGTTTGTGAGCTCAAAAACAGTTACTTAAACCAAAATGATGTCTATGGCATATGGGAATCAAATATACCCATATACCAACTCCCCTCTATGCATATTTTCCCTGAGATAATTCACCTCTGCTATGAGAACTATGAGCGAACTAAAAGGGCAGTTAAGACTCCATCTGGAACTACCCTTTTTCATATTACTCCTGACTCTATAAATCGAATGCTAAAATTCAAACCAACCGACCTCTAGTTTCCTCTTACCATGAAATTCTTGCTGGATGAAGGTCCCAAACTCTCCAGCTCAGAGATAACCAGAATTTCCCAAGTGTTTATGAGAGCAGATTTCCAACCTAAGGAGCCACCTCCTTTTCACTATGCCTCTTTCAATGAAGTGGGTAGATTAGTTGTTGATATGATATCATTTGTTCTGGGGTTCAAGACAAGTGAGCATATTGATGAAAATATATTGTTTTTGATGTATATATTTCCCCAGGGCATCCCCCTACTGTCAAATACAACTATGCCAAATTTATTGCCAACAAGATACATGACCAATTGTTGAAGTTAGACAGGGAAGAAATCTTTAAATATTCATCCTATACCTATCATTTGTTTTTATATTATCAGCGAGATATCTTCCAATTTCCTAATGCCATAAAGGGGAAAGGAGGTATGTGACTTTTTGGACCCCAATCTTTCATGAAGTCCATAGCTCTCCCTACTCTTATTGTGAGTTTATTGATATTTTTTTATGCCCAATCTCTTCTCTCCTGATAAGAACTCCTCCTCCTAGACTGACATATGATATGCAAAAGATACTACAACTCTCCAAAAGCTATAAAATAGGTGACTGGTACTTTTACTAGAATCACACTATTCTGATGATATATGGCTGCGAGCTATGCCCCTACAAGCTGCCCAAATATGTGCCAATGAGACTGTTTGCCTTGGAATATGCCAGGCAATTCATCAATTCAGATCTGAGTCACTTCCATAGCACAAAGAAAAAGGCCCAATTGAAACTCCTAAACCAGTTAGGCCCCTATGTTATGAACAAGAAAGAGGGATGGAAGGATGCTGATAAAATATTGGGTCAAACACTCAAACTCAAGAGAAGCTTTTGGTGGGTACTCTATGACCCAAACAACTTTATCAATGCAAGAAGGGTAAAATATAGGCTGGCACCCTATGAACATTGCAACATCCCTGACATAGAAAAGTTTTCCAACCAAGATGAGTGGGTGGAGGGCACACTAGTTGAAGAGTTTACTGAGGAAGAGAAAATGGAACAAACTATGAAAAATATGGAAAAAACTCTTGAGTTAGATTCTTTTGGGCAGGTATTATTCAAAATACCATAACAAACCGAGGAAAGCTCATCAACTGCTACAACTTCACAACAAGTTGCCCAAGAAAGGACTACACCAACAATAGGGACAACAAAGGGCAGGGAGTTAGTAGTTGCAAAGCAAGAAACAATGGAAGAACAACCAAATACCTCAAAAGAACACAGTCAAGGGGAAGCCCCTTCACTATAGGTACAAGCACCAGAAGTACCAGTACTGCAGACTCCTCTTCCCGAGGACAGAAGTAAGAAAAGAGACCGAGAAGAGACCACAGCTGCAAGTGGGTCAACAGAAAAACAAGAGGCCAAAAGACAAAGAGTATATCCTCTACCTGAAGAGGAAATTGTGGAAGAAATCATAGAAATCACAAGAGGAGAGAGGGCCAACAAACATCCACTAGCTCTCACAGAGAAGAAGTGGAGAGGTAACATGGAATGGAAGTCTCCTCCTCAAGGTCGCAAACTAAGAAGTGATCTGATATCAAATAATCATTTATGGAGATTAAGGTTCAAAATGAGTCATTGAGAATTTAGTTGTATGATCAATTTCTCAAGATGACACCCTCCAAACAGCAAAGACTAATGGCAGCTTATGACATCAAGGAGGAGAAAATGATCTTAACTAATTTCAAGCCCAAGGTTCATCAACCACAGTCTGCAGCTAACTACATAAGGACCAATTTAGAGGTCCTTCCAAAATATATACACCCAATGGACCAAATATAATTGCACAAACAAACGGGTGAAATGGTTTATGCTACATTGGCAGACAAGGCAATGTTGGCCCACCAATTAAAAGAGTCATTAAGTAACACATCTGCTCAATTGGATTTGGGGAAGATCTCTTCTCTAGCCAAAGACAACGAAATAAAGACTTTGGAAGAAATAATTATTGAGTTGGGACATGATCCTAAGGATGCCAAGGGCATCAAAGCATTGATAAAGAAGAAGGAGGAAGATATTGCTGCCCTTAGAAAACAATTGAAGCTGCCTGTCACCATGCATCCACAAACAATAGAACTGGCACAAGAAAAGGTAGAAGAAGATGTAATGGGTTTGTTGATGAGAATGAATCAAAGGCTAATGCAGATACAGCAAGAGTTGGAGAAAGCATTGCAAGATTAGTAGGGAAAGTCGACCTCCCAGCCACCTGAAACAACTCCAACAATTCTCTACTCTCCCCACAGACACAGTAGCAATCCCTCCCACTGAGCCAGCATCAACAATAAGTACAACAACTACAGATGCTATAGCAGGAGCAACAATAGAGCCAGAGACAAGCATGAGGATGGAAGAAATGATGAAGGCAGTGAAAGAGCTAGAAGCTCAAATGTCAGAGCTCAAAGAGGCAAAAGAAAGACTAGCTAAGCTAGAGGTGAGATATGAAAAGTCAAAAATAACAGTGGCAGAGAAGACCAGAGAGGTGAAGGCCCTGGAGAACAAGGTGAAATCATTGGAAAAGGATCTCACCTTGCATAAACCTCTGGCAGACATTAAAATTATTTTGTGGACCGAGATTGGCCAGTCCATTACTGACCAATGGCTATCGATTCAAACAATCTATGAACAAATTGAATTGATAGAAAGGGCACAAGAGAAAATTCAAAGGGCCAGGGCATCATTGGGAAATATGTCTGAGCAGGCTAATAGGTTGATAAATTTTTTGAATACCCATACTAAAGAATAGCTAGCAGCTTTGGAGATCTCGGACAGGACATGCACCATTTTGACAGTGAATAAGGTGCTAACAATGAGAAATTTTGTACAAACCTTGGAAAGGAAGTGCCAAGAGATGCAGATGGACATTAATGCCTTCATAGAGAAATTCACAATCTTGCAGCAAAAGGGTTTACCTAGTTTAATAACAAGCAATCAAAAACTATTATCACATCAACAGTATGCTCACAGGGTAAACATGTATGTAACAAATCAGATCACTGCATCATCTAGCACTTCAGAAGACACAGGACCTCCTCCCGGACAGAGTTTATATGCAAATTGGAAATTTTTTTTTATATAGAACATGAAATAAATCATCTTTCCGAAGTCAAGCCTAACTTTTACAGGTATATTGAGGTTGATGAAACACTTGTGAAACTACAAAGACATTAGTTGCCTATAGACCAGTGGTGGCAGAGTATGTTGGAAGTTTTACCTAGGTAATTTGGATCTTTCTGCCTATGTACACTTGGTCAAATAGCAAGACACGTGGTAGATATGGAGGAAGGAGCTCAAGTGAGGATCAAGACACATTAAAGCTAAATCAAGAGTAGGTGAAAGGATCTGGATGGCAACGTAGGAATGCAAATTAAAGACACGACTACCAACCGACTTACTGGGTTGAAAAGTTTAAAATTTCTTGTTAGTTAAAGAAACCAACACAGTGACAATAACTCCTACCTTTATTTCTGCATTTATTCCTCTGTCAGAGTAGGTGAAGGAAGTTATTACTTCATATCTTATCCACAAGATATTTTGTAATTCTCTTTTTGTATAAATACCCCCCCAAGGAATGTATTCAAGGTTGGTGATTTTCCTCTTTGGGCCACGGTATAACTTTGATATTTGTTAATACAAAGGCTGTTGAAGTGCACTACTGCTGGACCGTTTGACTGTGGATTTGATGTTCTAAGCTCTGCTACAGAATTCTTGTGTCTTTCTTTGGATCAATAAGTTATTCTAAACTGTTTTTTTGTGTTTTCTATGTTTGCAAATTTCATATATGTTTCATAATATTAACAACATGGAAAAATAATAGCCCATAACTTGTTTAAATACACTTTGTGTTCAATTCCTGCTGTTATTTATGTTTTCTTCAGAACTAGCATAAACATAAATTCTTAGATGCTTATGTTTCCACTAATTCTTTCACTTTGAAAATTGCTAAGGAATTCTTCACTGCCCCTTGAAAATATTCATGCACCTTCCCTCTACCACCATGATAAAGGATTCTTGACTGCCCTTTACCCCCTGGCACACATCCCATCAATTTTAAGATTTCAATATTGTTCCAAAACTGATTAAATTGCTCTATAGTATTTCCCTTTATCAAAAAAACACACTTAGCAGTCCATCTTCATAGACTCCATTTCCCAATGGAATAAACTCTTTCAGACTTTCATCCTAGCTCTGTTTAAAATCACCATCTAAACAAATTTAAAACAAAACTCTGCACATCATAACTAGCATAAAAACTTCAAAAAACAAAGTTAAGTTGTAAAGAGAGAGCTCTCTCTGGATGCAGTTTGGCTAGAAATTGCATCTAAAAGATTGGTCAATGGTTACCTCGACCGCATTCCCTTTTATCACAAGTTTTGGGGAACAACCTGAGTGATAACATCATTGGCAACTCCACTAGGGACTGAATGAATGTCTGTTACTACTATCTAATCTCTAAAGCTACAGATGGAGTCTAAAGTTAGCCAGGCAGCCTTTGAAACTATCTTTGCTATGCAATCACAACAGTAAATAAAAGCTACTTTAGTCTATCTCCAGTTTAACTTTAGATTTTAAACAGTTGTTTCAAAGATTTGTTTGTCCATCCTTGCTTCAAACCTACCTGAAGGAAAGCCCAATTCCTCTTACATTTTAGGAGCTTCCTTCAAAGATATTGTCAAAACTTGTATTCTCCAAATATTCCCAGAAAATACCCGAAACATACTTTAGAAGCTGGCTCCAAAGAAGAAAACTTGGTGCACAAGGTCAAACCCAAACCCAAATCCTCCAGCTATTTTTGACAATCCAAATTTGATTTCTAAGAGCCTTAGGAAACCAGAAAATCAAGAGAGTTCTGCTGACTCAAATCTTGAAATGCCTCAGTAGAAACCCATTCAAACTAAGCCTACTATAGAAAAATCTCAAGTCCTTCTTCCTATTGCTATAGCTTCTTCTAGTTCACCTTTATCACTCCAAAATCTCTTTTCCACCCCTCCATCCACAACAATTATTTTAGCTGCTATCCCTGTGCTTCCAGTTGTCCCACTTTTCCCTGCTAATATGGAAAATAGATATGCTCCCCTACAGTTGCCTGCGAATCTAGGGGCTATTCCACAGGATTACCAGGGAAAAATTACCTATTTTGATGGTACTAGCACTTACATTGCTCAACAACATACCAAGAGGATGACAGACTATTTCGAAAACTATGAGATTGATGATGATGATGTCAGGATGAAATTTTTTGTCCAGAGCTTAACTAGTGATGTAAGGACATGGTTTAGGTCACTCCCTACAAACACAATAGCTAATCCATATGCCCTTTATTAGACTTTCCTAAGCAGGTCGGAAAAGAAAAAATACCCTTTACACATCTTAACAGAATATGAGAACTTGAAGAGAGGCCCACAGGAGAGTATCCAAGATTATTGTGCCAGATTCAACAATACCTACCTTGCTATTCCAATAAATCTTAGACCACCACCAGAATTAGCATTGATCAAATTCCCTGATGGATTTGACTCAGACATGGCTTACCAGCTCAGGGAGAGAGCTCCTCCTAGCCTTGAAGATATGCAGAGCATAGCTGTGAGTGTTGAAGCCAATCTGATTTCTAAATGAAATCGAGCTAGGACTGAAAGAAGAACAACTTTCAAAGAGGAACTCTTTGCCTTTAACAGAAACTTGATGCAATCATTAAAGGCATGGATAGGCTGGGAGATAGAGTGGAAAGTATTGAAGGAAATCTTCATGGGAAAGCCAACCAAACAACAATGCAAGAAATCCAAACTTTAGAAAAAATCAAAACCCCAATGTAGGAAAAGTTGGTCTAGACCAAAACACAAGGCCCCCTTCCAAGAAAACTATGTAGAAGCTTCCACATCTAGTGAACCAACAGAGGACCCCCACATTAACCTAATGGGTCTCAATAGACGCCAACAATTTTCCTAACTCAAGAAGATCAAGAGGCTCATACTCTTAGTCAGTGTCAAATGAAATGAGGGGAATCATTTGATTTTAAGCAAGGGTATGAAACAACTGTGTACGAAGTCCACAAGCAGTACAACTTGAGAAGTAGGAGAATAGACATCCCTGATGATCTCAAGCAGAAGACAATCAAGCAACCTACCAAAACCAAACTTAAGGACTCTCATATACCAAACATCGCTAAATCAACTTCCAATCCAAATAGTCCAACAGTTGAAGATGTTTCAGACAAAGATAAATCAAAACAACACCCCATATATGTTTCTCCACTCAGAGAAATTGTAGAGGAACCTTTGGAAGATGGTGAGAAAGTAACTCTAGTTCATCATAATATTATAGTAAAAGAGGTAGTTGTTGAAAACCTAGTTTAAAAACACAACCTTGCTGCCCAAAATGTCAAAATACAAGCAGAAAAACCCTTTAATATGGAGGCTGAAATAAGTAAGTTAAAAACATCCATCCCATTATCTGAATTGGCTAGGCATGAAGTTTTTAGAGGAAAAATCAGCAGATCACTACAAATTTCAGAAAAACAAAGATTCAATGAACATCCTCGATGATCAACCAGAACTTATATTTGGCCCTGAAGCAAATGGTAAAATAGTAGATGGAGGTGTCCCTCCCTTTTATGTGAATTTAAACATTCATGACAAGGTGATTCACAATGCAATGTTTGATTCAGGAGCCTCCCATAATCTGATGCCTAAATCTGTTATGGAAAAGTTGGACCTAGATATCACAAGGCCATGCAAAGACCTATTTTCCTTTGATTCCAGTCAGGTTTGGTGTCTAGGCTTAATCAAGGATATGTGTGTATCATTAGTCCAATATCCAACCAAGACAATTCTCATGGATGTGGTGGTAGCTGATATTCCACCCAAGTATGGAATGTTGTTATCTAGATCCTGGGGTGCCAAGCTACAAGGATCTTTGCAACTAGACATGCCTTATGCCACTCTCTCAGTCTTCGGCCAGCCTAAAAGGCTATATCGAGAAACTTTCATGAAGTATGTGGTAAGTAGTCAAGAAAAACCCCAAAACTTTCCCATTTATTCTATGCATTCAGACATGGACTATTTTATCTTATACAACACTGAGATTCAAATCCAAACTAATGTTAAAATTGTGGCCTTAAGTCAGGATGAATTCCTATACAAAGAATCCACAGTTCAGATTCAAGAAGTCTTGGAAAACAACAAATTGACAGTCACACATGAGGAATCCCATGAGACTGAAAATCCAACCATGCCTGCTGAGCAAATTGAAAAAGCTCCTAATACCAGTTCAAATCAAGAAAACCTATGGTATCTAGAGTTTGATGGATCTGTTAATAAGCTAGGAGCAGGGGTAGGGGTTTGGATACACGATATGAAGGATGAACACGCTGAGGGACATGCATTTAGATTGAATTTCAGGTGCACTAACAACATGTCCAAATATGAAGCCCTCCTCTTAGGGCTCAAAGTGATCAAAAGCCTAGGTGCAGCTCGAATATCAGTTTTGAGAGATTCTGACCTCATCATTCAACAAATAAAGGGTAAATTCATTACAAATGATCTTAGGCTGAGGTCATATAGAGCTGCTACAATGGAAATTCTCAACACCTTTCTTGAATCCCAATTAACCAAGATTCCAAGGAATCAAAATCTGCATGCCCATATTCTAGCAACCTTTGCAAGCACTTGCAAATTGCCATTTAAGCCCAATCACCGATTCACTGCTGAAATAAAACATAGACCTGTTGTACCAGATAATGTCTAAAACTGGCAGGTGTTTGAAAATGACACATAAAACAACAATTTCTTAACTTTGAAGGAAGAGTTCTCAAGAACAAAAATGGATACCAACACTATAGAGGAAAGCAATCAAATAGACAAAATTGAAACACATATCTCTGTTGAAACAACAAACCAAATTCTACATCCCACCAAGTTCACTAAAACAGATTTACAGGAACTTCATGAAAAAGAAGGTGAGGATGCAATTGCAGCAGAGTGTGAAGTCATTGAGCTGAAGGATAATTTTCTACCTACAGGCCTCACTCTTTTAGAGGACATTTTTGACTCAAATTACATCTCTAGGAAACCTAAAATGCAACCATTAAACGCAGAAATTGAGGACTATAATTTAGGAACTGCAGAAAATCCCAAAATGATAAAATTGTCCAAAGCTCTGCCTCCTTACCAAAAACTCAAGTATATTGAACTATTCAAATAATTTCAAGATGTCTTTGCATGGAGTTATGAGGACCTAAAGTCTTATGATACTGCAGTAATCCAACACACAATACCTCTCAAAGAAAACCAAAAACCTTTCAAACAGAAACTTAGGAGGGTCAACCCTGTGCTGCTCCCTTTGATTGAGAAAGAATTTAAGAGAATGTATGAAGCTGGAATTATAGCTCCAATCAGATTCTCAGAATGGATTTCAAATTTAGTGCCCACTAGAAGGAAGACAGGGGAGATAAGACTATGTGTTGATTTACGAAATTTGAACAAAGTCTCTTTAAAGGATAATTACCCTTTACCCAAAATGGATCACATTCTACAAAGAGTAGTGGGTGCTTCAAGGATATCACTGTTAGATGGATTCTCAAGCTTCAATCAAATCCTAATGCACCTTGATGACCAAGATAAAAATCCTTTCACAACCCCTTAGGGAACATTCAAATATGTGAAAATCCCTTTTGGAGTCAAGAATGCAGGAGCAACTTTTCAAAGAGCCATGGATATTGCTTTTGCTAAAGAGATCCATGACTTTTTAGTCATTTACCTAGATGACCTTACAACTTTCTCCAAATCAGATCAAGAGCACCTAGATCATCTCAAGAAAGTATTCTTAATTTGCAGAAAATATGGTATATCACTAAATCCAAAGAAATCATTGTTTGGCCTAGAAGAAGGAAAATTATTGGGCCATATCATCTCTAAATAAGGCATTAGAATTGCTCCGGATAGAATACAAGCTATCTTACAAGTCCCTCACACTAGAAAGATTAAAGAACTACAAGCCTTTTTGGGGAAGATCAACTTTCCAAGAAGATTCATACCAAATCTAGCCGAGCTAATAAGATTTCTGAACAACATGCTGAAAAAGGACTCCAAGGTTAAGTGGAAAATAAAAGTCAAGCAAGCCTTTGAATAAATCAAAAAAGCTTTGACTCAAACACCAGCCCTCACAAGCCCCAATTTTGACAAGGACTTTATCATATTCTAATTTGCATCAGAACATACAATTGTTGTTGTCTTGCTTCAAAAAGATGACCAGGGATGTGAAAAACCCATAGCCTTCTTCAACAAAGCCCTTAGAGATGCTCCACTCAAATATCAAATCATGGAGAAACAAGAATATGCACTTGTAAAGGCCATCAAGGAATTTAGAGTTTACATCTTGTACTCTCATGTGATTGCTTGTGTGCCCAACACTGTTGTTAAAGACATCCTGACCCAAGAAGGCATTGAAGGAAAAAGGGGCAAATGGATAGCTACCATACTGGAATATGACATTGAAATTAAACCAACAAAGCTGATAAAAGGACAAGGACTAGCTAAACTGATGACTGAAACTAAATTTCAAGCCCTTGACATAAATCAACTGGATAATGAGCAAGAGATGGAGACTCCATAGATCAATCAAGCCTTTTTACAATCACCTTGGTATGATGACATATCTTTTGTATTATTAAACCTGCAAGCTCCTCCAGGATTATCAAGAACTAAGGAAAGATGTTTGAAAATGAAAGCTTCCAAATTCTGCATTTTAGATCATGCTCTCTTTTGGAAAAACCATGAAGGTGTTTTATTAAATTGTCTAATCAAAGAAGAAGCTGACAAAGTACTTAAAGAATTTCATGCAGGGGGTTGTGGTGGACATTTGTAATGGAAATCAACTGTTGATAAAATCCTAAGGGCTGGATTTTATTGGCCCACCCTATTTGCTGATGTGAAAAAATATGTAACTTCTTGCCACAAGTGCCAAATTTTTGAAGGCAAGAAAAAGTTGCTGCCTCTACCCCTCAAGCCCATTTCCACTGAAAAACCATTTCAACAATGGGGTTTAGACTTCATTGGGGAAATCCACCCTTCATCCTCTAGCTAGCACAAATGGATTTTGATTGCTACAGACTATTTTACCAAGTAGATAGAGGCCATCCCTTGTAGGCAAGCCAATGACTCAGTAATCATGCAACTCCTTGAGACCAACATCTTGTCTAGGTTTGGCTGCCCAGAGAAAATTATTACAGACAATGCTGTTGCTTTTAAGTCTAAGAGAATGATTAATTTTTGTCATAAATACCACATTACCTTGGGCCATTCTACACCTATTACCCTCAAGGTAATGGCCTAGTTGAATCCTCCAATAAGATCTTGATCAACATCATTAAGAAAGTCTTGGAGGAGAACAAGAAAAATTGGCATAAAAAGCTTGTAAATGCACTATGGGCAGACAGATTGACCACTAAGAGATCTATTGGGACCAGTCCCTATCAATTGGTTTATGGAATGGAGGTAGTATTCCCTTCTTCTTTGGGAATCCCAGTGATAAAGTTGCTACAAGAGATACACGCAGAACTTAATGATATTCAGAGAAGGATCAACCAAACTATTCACTTGCAACAAAAAAGAGAGGAGGTCTATCACAGAGCTCAAGTTCTACAAGAAAAGCTTAAAAAGATATTTGATAAAAGAACCAAAGGGAGAGGATTTTTCATTGGGGATAAAGTTTTAAAGTGGGATTCCAGAAGAGAAGATAGGGAAAACATGGAAAATTTGATTTCTTATGGAGAGGACCATTTATCATTCAGACTGTACAAGGAAACAAAACCTACTTTTTGAAAAGCCTGGATGGTACAGAGGCAGATGATGGACCGGTCAATGGCAGAATGCTGAAGCATTATTTTGATCCACTTTGTTAGAAATACCAGCACTTTAATTTGTACATAGTAGGGTTTACTTTCTGCAGTTTATTACAGCAATAGGATAAAATAGGTGACAACAAATATTGTAGAAGGGACAAGGAATTGTGCCACCTTTGGGTATTGCATTTTAAGCCTATCAGAAGAAGCTAAAGAAGTAGACTTGGGAGCTGTGAAAATATTGAGAAAAAGTCAAACAGAGTACCCAAAATAGAGCTGCAATAATTGGAATGAGTTCATGAGAAATATAGATATTGTAGAGGAGCCATTTTGTGAACAACAAAGGAGAAATTTCATAATACAAAAAGAACTAAATATAAGGCCATCTGACCTATTGTTCTTGACTTTTCACTAGGAAAAGCCATCCCAAGTGGAGCCACTATTAGCTTCCTATACCAAAAGGTTTCATTTTTCATGATTGACTGGAGAAGTGCCAAATATGTTCATCCTTTTCATGCTGCAAAGGTTCCATATTTTGTAGAATTTCACTATGTATAGGTGGTTGACTCTTTCCATAGTTGATGAATAGAGAGATAGTCTAATCTTGGCTATATCATGTTTGAATTTACCTGTCTTAGAATGGAGAATAAAGGTCTGTACAAACAGCTCAAGCTTGGTAGACAAGTAATTAGGCAGAGAAGCAAAGGGTCTCAACAGCTTAATCTGAGCCCTGGAAGAGATAAGGGTAGACTTAGATAGGAGGACAACTAAAAGAAAGGAGAAGAATCAAGGTTTGCTAGTTCAAATGCACCCAATGAAAATGAAGAGAAAATGTTAGGTATACTAGGTTGGGTAGGAAGTTTTGATGGTATAGAAGCAGGTGTATGAGCAATTTTCTCCTTTGGAGCAAGTTTTCATCTCATAAAAATCATAAGGTACCATGGCAAGGTGGCTACAAAACAAATGGAGCATGACTAATTCCCCTCCCCATTTTCCCAAGAAACACTTACTAACATTCCCCCCAAGGATAATGAGATTTGCTCATTGCCTTTACTCCACTTCATTTCATAGAAAAACTAAGTGAAAATGTGTTTTCACCTAGGCAAAACAAGCCACATTTCTTGTGTAAAATGTCTTTATTCCATTTTGCCAAGTTTCCTAAACTTCACAACTGAGTATCCTCTCATTCCCCCCATGCCTAAATTTGCACTCTATAAACTTAGCCCAAATTCATACATATCCATTCCACATAGTCATATTAACCTACTAACACTATTATATAGCTCCTATGTATATTCCCCCCCTTACTAGGTAAAAATACACAAAATCCCTAAAAAATCTAATACCCCGACCCTTGGCTAACTATAGCTATATTTTAAATTTTTTTAGGGAGTTATTGGTCCACCCAGGGCCAATAACAACCCTCCACGTGCCCCATCGGGACTTGTTTAGCCTCTGGCTAAATAAACAACCGAAACTTGCATATTAAACCCACAAAACCCATTTAACCCAAAGTCGGAAATATACCACAAAACATTACAAAACATGAAAAATTAAAGCGGGTCCCCCAGAGATAAACTTCCACCACCTTCATTTCCCACTAGCCATCCGATCATCGTTGACATATCCAACGGCTATCGGCAATATCGGAAGCCCTAACATGCCGAACTATAGTGTCCGAGGGATGGGCAGTATTTCCGCCGTACTGAGGATGCATGTTAGGCACCTGACGTGTTCGGAGTCCCCTCCGCGAATACCACTTTCCTCCAAAGGTGGTGTGGGGAATACCACTTACCACCCTACCACCTCCCTGCCCACATCATTTGATGATGTCACCCCCGTTGCCGCCCACCTATTTGCTGACATCACCTGACACATCACCCGACACGTCAGCCACCACGTCAGATGCCACGTCACTTGCCATGTCATCATCCGTACCTCGCTAGACAACAAAATGATGTCATGTTGATGTCATTAGAAAAAAGCACATCGAAACCCACCAAAGTAAAAAATTTGGGTAAAAAGGGGTGAAAACATTGTTTTTACCGATTTTTCTTTGTTTTCTGTACACAACCTGTGCATGCTAATTTACGTGCAAAAGAGCATTTTCACCATACAAGTCCACCACCCAGCAGCTTTGACTCCACAGCTCGGCCCCTCATCTCGCCATGTCACTTGCAAATCGACCATTTCGCCGAGAAAACAAGTATTTACAACAATTTGCTCCCGACCCTATTTTCATTGGTTTTCTCTATAAAATTGGCCATAGAACCTATAGTTTGAAGATAAAAACACTGTGTTGCTGCCAAAATATCCACCATAACCTCTGTCTTGCCAAATTCACCATAAATCCATGCAGTGAGCTAAAATTGAGCTCGTTCGGCCTTGCAAATTCTCCAAGAAACCCCAAAAGCTGCCTTTTGCCCACAATTGTCACCCATTGTGCCAAAGAAGCCCATAATTTCTGTTTCTCCAGCTAATTTCAATCCAGAGAGCTAAATTAAAGCTAGAAAACTAGTTCCAACGGTCAAAATCCCAGAGAAATCCACAGAGCCATTGTTTTTCCTATTTTGCTTACACAAAGTCAAAAATTTCCAATTTTAAAGGCAACAAAGTTTAGCCATGGAAGGTCCAGTAGGCTTGAATATCACTCCTCTTAATGCACCCCACAAGTAATTGGAACATCTGCCCTTAGTTGATAAAGACTATCTAATTCAAGACTTAGTAGGCTACCAAAACCATCTGAAAGCAGTTTGTGAGCTCAGAAATAGTTACTTAAACCGAAATAATGTCTATGGCATATGGGAATCAAATCTACCCATATACTACCTCCCCTCTGTGAATATTTTCCCTAAGATAATTCACCTTTGCTGTGAGAACTATGAGCCAACTAAAAGGGCAGCTAAGATTCCATCTGGAACTACCCTTTTTCATATTACTCCTGACCCTATAAATCAAATCCTGAACTTGAAACCAACCCACCTCCAGTTTCCTCTTACCATGAAATTCTTGCTGGATGAAGGTCCCAAACTCTCCATCTTAGAGATAACCAGAATTGCCCAAGTGTTTATGAGAGTAGATCGCCAGCCTAAGGACCCACCTCCTTTTCACTATGCCTCTTCCAATGAAGTGGGTAGATTAGTTGTTGATATGATATCATTTGTTCTGGGGTTCAATACAAGTGAGCATATTGATGAAACTATATTGGTTTTGATGTCTATATTTACCCCACGACAGCCCCCTGTTGTCAAATACAACTATGCTAAATTTATTGCCAACAAGATACATGACCAATGGTTGAAGCTAGACAGGGAGGGAATCTTTAAATATTTGTCCTATATCTATCATTTGTTCTTATATTATCAGCTAGATATCCTCCAATTCCCCATTAGAAAATTAGACCATAAAGGGGAAAGGAGGTCTGTGATTTTTTGGACCCCAATCTTTCATGATGTCCGCAGCTCTCCCTACTCTTATTGTGATTTTATTGATATGTTTGTATACCGAGTCTCTTCTCTCCTGATGAGAACTCCTCCTCCTAGACAGACATATGATATGCAAAAGATACTACATCTCTCCAAAAACTATAAAATAGGTGACAGGTACTTTTACCAGAATCACACTATTCTGAGGATATATGGTTGTGAGCCATGCCCCTACAAGTTGCCCAGATATGTGCCAATGAGACTGTTTTCCTTGGAATATTTCAGGAAATTCATCAATTCAGATCTGAGTCACTTCCATAGCACAAAGAAAAAGGCCCAATTGAAACTCCGAGACTAGTTAGGCCCCTATGTTGTGAACAAGAAAGAGGGATGGAAGGATGCTGATGAAATATTGGGTCAAACACTCAGACTCAAGAGAAGCTTTTGGTGGGTACCCTATGACCCAAATGACTTTATCAATGCAAGAAGGGTAAAATATAGGCTGGCAACCTATGAACATTGCAGCGTCGCTGACATAGAAAAGTTTGCCAACCAAGATGAGTGGGTGGAGGGCACACTAGTTGAAGAGTTCACTGAGGAAGAGAAAATGGAACAAACTATGAAATATATGGAAAAAACTCTTGAATTAGATTCTTTTGGGTAGGTATCATTCAAAATACCACAACAAACCGGTGAAAGCTCATAAACTGCTACAACTTCACAACAAGTTTCCCAATAAAGGTCTACACCAACAACAGGGACAACAAAGGGCAAGGAGATAGTAGTTGCAAAGTAAGAAATAATGGAAGAATAGCCAACTACCTTAGAAGAACATAGTCAAGGGCAAGCCCCTTCACTACAGGCACAAGCACCAGAAGTACCAGCACTGTAGACTCCTCTTCCTGAGGAGGGAAGTAAGAAAAGAGACTGAGAAGAGACGACACCTACAAGTGGGTCAACAAAATAGAAAGAGGCCAAAAGATAAAGGGTAGATCCTCTACCTGAAGAGGACATTATGGAAGAAATCACAGAAAGCACAAGAGGAGAGAGGGCCATCAGCCAACAAACATCCACTAGCTCTCACAGCCAAGAAGTGGACAGGCAACATGGAATGGAAGTCTCCTCCTTAAGGTTGCAAACTAAGAAGCGATCTGATATCAAACAATCATTTATGGAGATTAAGGCTCAAAATGAGTCATTGAGAATTTAATTGTATGATCAATTTCTCAAGATGACACCCTCCAAACAACAAAGACTAATGGCAGCTTATGACATCAAGGAGGAGAAAATGATATTAAATCATTTCAAGCCCAAGGTTCAACAACCACAGTCTGCAGCTGACTACATAACGACCAATTTAGAGGTCCTTACCAAAGATATGCACCCAATGGATGAAATAGAATTGCGCAAACAAACGGGTGAAATGGTCTATGCTACATTGCCAGACAAGGCAATGCTAGCGTACCAATTGAAAGAGTCATTAAGTAACACATCTTCTCAATTGGATTTGGAGAAGATCTCTTCTCTAGCCAAAGACAACAGAACAAAGACTCTGGAAGAAATAATTATTGAGCTAGGACATGATCCCAAGGATGACAAGTGCATCAAAGCATTGATAAAGAAGAAGGAGGAAGATATTGCTGCCCTTAGAAAGAAATTGAAGCTGCCTACCAGCATGCATCCATAAATAACAGAACTGGCATAGGAAAAGGCAGAAGAAGTTGTAATGGATTTATTGATGAGAATGAATCAAAGGCTAATGTAGTCAAAGCAAGAGTTGGAGAAAACATTGCAAGCTAAGCAGGGAGAGTTGACCTCCCAACCACCTGAAATAGCTCCAGCAATTGTCTCTGCTCCCCTCACAGACACAGCAGAAATCCCTCCCACTGAGCCAGCATCAACAACAGGTACAACAACTATAGATTCTATAGCAACAACAACAGAGCGAGAGACCAGCATGAGGATGGAAGAAATGATGAAGGCAGTGAAAGAGCTAGAAGCTCAAATGTCAGAGCTCAAAGAGGCAAAAGAAAGACTAGCCAAGCTAGAGGTGAGCTATGACAAGTCAAAAATAATAGTGGCAGAGAAGACCAGAGAGGTGAAGGCCCTGGAGAACAAGGTGAAATCATTGGAAAAGGATCTCACCTTGCATAAACCTCTGGCAGACATTAAAATGATTTTGTGAACCAAGATTGGCCAGTCCATTATTGACAAATGGCTTCAATTCAAACAATCTATGAACAAATTGAATTGATAGAAAGGGCACAAGAGAAAATTCAAAGCGCTAGGGCATCATTGGGAAATATGCCTGAGCAGGCCAATAGGTTGATCCATTTTTTGAATACCCGTACTAAAGAATAGCTAGCAGCTTTGGAGATCTCGGACAGGACAGGCACCATTTTGACAGTGAAGAAGGTGCTAACAATGAGAAATTTTGTACAGACTTTGGAAAGGAAGTGCCAAGAGATGCAGATGGACATTAATTCCTTCACAGAGAAATTCACAATCTTGCAGCAGAAGGGTTTACCCAGTTTACTAACAAGCAATCAAAAATTGTTATCACATCAACAGTATGCTTACAGGGTAAACATGTATGTAACAAATCAGATCACTGCATCATCCAGTACTTCAGAAGACATAGGACCTCCTTCTGGACAGAGTTTATATGACAAATTGGAAAATTTGTCTTATATAGAACATGAAATAAATCATCTTTTTCAAGTTAAGCCTAACTTTTACAGGTATACTGAGGCTGATGAAACACTTGTGAAACTACAAAGACATTAGTTGCCTACAGACCAGTGGTGGCAGAGTATGTTGGATGTTTTACCTAGGTAATTTGGATCTTTCTGCCTATGTACACTTGGTCAAATAGTAAGACACGTGGCAGATATGGAGGAAGGATATGAAGCGAAGACCAGGACACATTAAAGCTAAATCAAGAGTAGGTGAAAGGATCAGGACAACAACTTAGGAATGAAAATTAAAGACACAACTACCAGTCGAATTCCTGGGTTGAAAAGTCGAAAATATCTTGTCAGTTAAAGCAGCTAGCATAGCCACAATAACTCCTACCTTTATTTTTGCATTTATTCCTCTGTCAGAGTAGGTGAAGGAAGTTATTACTTCATATCTTATCCACAAGATATTTTGTAACTCTCTTTTTGTTTAAATACCCCCCCAAGGAATGTATTCGGGGTTGGTGATTTTCCTCTTTGGACCACGCTATAACTCTAATATTTTTTAATACAAAGGCTGTTGAAGTGCACTACTACTGGACCATTTTGACTGTGGATTTGATGTTCTGAGCTTTTCTACAGAATTCTTGTGTCTTTCTTTGGATTAATAAGTTATTCTAAACTGTGTTTTTGTGTTTTCTATGTTTGCAAATTTCATATATGTTTCATAATCTTAACAACAGGGAAAAAGAATAGCCTAGAACTTGTTTAAATACACTCTGTGTTCAATTCCTGCTATTATTTATGTTTTCTTTAGAACTAGCATAAACATAAATTCTTAGATGCTTTTGTTTCCACTAATTCTTTCACTTTGAAAATTGCTAAGGAATTCTTCACTGCTCCTTGAAAATATTCATGCACCTTCCCTTTGCCACCATGATAAAGGATTCTTGACTGCCCTTTACCCCCTGGCACACATCCCATCAATTTCAAGATTTCAATATTGTTCCAAAACTGATTAGCTTGCTCTGTAGTATTTCCCTTTATCACAGAAACACACTTAGCAGTCCATCTTCATAGACTCCATTTCTCAATGGAATAAACTCTTTCAGACTTTCATCCTAGCTCTGTTTAAAATCACCATCCAAACAAATTTAAAACAAAACTCTGCACATCATAACTAGCATAAAAACTTCAAAAAACAAAGTTAAATTATAAAGAGAGAGCCCTCTCTAGATGCAGTTTGGCTAGAAATTGCATCTAAAGGATTGGTTAGTGGTTACCTTGGTCGTATTCCCATTTCTCACAAGTTTTGGGGAACAACCTGAGTGATAACAGGTACATGGATCCTCCATCTCCAACTCCACCAAGCTAACTCAAACATTATGTGGCATTCAGACACATTCAACATATTTGGACGAAATAATTTTATACCTTAGTTCCAGTTCAACCCCAACCAAAGACTACTCTTATTGTGCAATCAACAAGAAAGGGGGGCAAAGCCAAAAAGAGATGGAGCATTGAAAAGACAACTATGTGGCTACCCAAACTACTTACCTCGTTTTTTGTGTGGTATTCATGGCCATGCAAAAAAAAAATAAAAATTATCTCCCTCATCTCAAATACCTCATTAAGGTGGATGAAATTAAACTAGACTGAACTATTCCAAAAGTGCAAGTCACTCTACTAATGAGCCTCATCATTGAGTAATTATATGGGTCTTAATTGGCGTTAATTCACCTCCTAGCTTAGTCAAACCAACTATTCTCACAACTTATTGCATACTTTTTATTATATTTTTTTTATGAAATGAGTTAGAGTTGGATATTTAGCTTTGTGGTCTAATGTGCATGTAATGTAGGAATAAAGGATGAAAGCAAGGAAAAATGCAGGCATAAAGGATAAAATCAAGGAACTATGGAAAAGACCTTGGTAAAACTAGAACGGGAAAAGGGAGAGTAATTATAGGAGGTAAATCCACCTCATTTACTACCCCTCCATTCAAATATTCCTTCACCAGCTTGGAGTGCAAACAACCATCACTTTTAAGACTAGAAGACAGCTGAGCAAGTGTAAACGACAGATACCAATTTTTCTTGAATTAAAGGCCAAGCCTCCCTAATGGGAAGAAATTCGTTAGAGACTTCACATGTATAAATAGAGAGGTTTAGGACCTTAGTAGGATTCAGACTTCTATTGTAAAACTCTGTTTTATTTCTGAGCTGCAAAGACTTGTGACGGTTTTCTCTGTAATCCATGGTTTTTATAATAAGAATGAGTTCTATTTAAGCCAGCTCTGAGTCAACTCTAAGGGCTTAAGCTATTGGGTTATGGCCCGACCCAAGCAGCCAAAGCTCCTCTTTACTATACATGTACGCTAGCATAGTTTCCTGGTTCTGTTTATTTTTTTAAATAGCTTTCTGGTTCTGTTCAATTGCTTAAGTAGGATTCATGGTTTTTCTAGTTATTTGCTTAGGTAGCTACATTTTCATTACAATAGCATAGAGTAGATTGGTTGTGCTATAGTTTACTTCCATTTATGCCTTCTTTCAGTTCACAAGTTATTTAGAGGGAAAATATCACTATCAAGCTATGCGCAGGTGTCTCGGCCTCATCTCCTCACTCTAGGAACATGACTTGAGGAAGGGAGCCTTCAACAACTCCAAAAACACAAGTCTCCAGTTCTCTCATGGGCTATGGAGTTCATTGTTTAATGTAGTTATTAGTTCACCCACATTGGTTTTCTCTGCCATTTTCAATTGAAACCGCCTCTAGCACATTCCTCATGTAACACTTCTTGGTCGTCGAATCACCAACAAACCTTCACAATCATTGTCTGATTCACTATTTTCTCCAACTTCTGTCTCGTGTGGAGTCCACCACTTACTTTATGAACTTTAAGTCCCCACAATCGATCTGCCTCACCTCATTTGATAGCTATCACATCATCCAATCACTTTAGGCACTTTAAACCCCCACCGTTGATCTACCTTGTCTGATCTAACGGTTGTCACTTCACCCGATTGCCAACTAGCTTGGCCAATCTCCACTATTGATCAGCCCTACTTGATCCAACGACTATTGCACAATCTCACAAGGAATAGTGCATGAATGTTATCTACTCGAGAGCACATGAGAAAAGTGGTTTTCTCGTGCTATGTGTCATGCAATAAGGATAATTGCATGAAATTTCCAAATACTGCTTATAGCCTGAAGGGCATGCGAGAAACTGCTTATTGCCTTGGAAATCGGTTCCCTCATTTCTGAATGTTTCTTTTCCCTGCAATATGGTCTCCGTTGTCCATCTCTTGACTTCACCTATGCAATAAGATCTTATCAGTTCATCGCTACTATTAGCCTCATCCATCCATCTCTTGACTTCAACTGCGTGATTAGATCTTGACCAATTATCTACTGTTAACCTCATTCATGTATCCACTTAGCTAATCCCTCGCGACATAATCTTCACCATTCATCTGCTTAGTTCCCTTATTTGTCCATCCATTCACATAAGCCTTCGTGATAAGATCTCCACTGTTCATCCTGTAAGTTAACCCTATTCGCCCATCTATTTATGTAACCTCCTTCAATCCAATCTCCACTATTCATTTGAATTTCACCCCACTGATCCAACTGTTTTTATGCATTATTGCTACCTCACATCCTCCTTCCACTGATTTTGACCTCCGATTGTTTTTTTCACTTGAAACCCGATTTAGACTAAGCTTTTTTGCTACACCTTAGTCTAGTTTTGATGCCCTTTACTTCTGCAACTTAGATAATTAGCATTAGATTAGTGTTAATTTAGCAATTTTGCATAGCATAGTTGTTTAATTGGTTAGTTAGGCTATGGTGTAAGTTTAGCATTTCATGTTGTTTTCTCGATTACTGCAGTAGAGTATCTCTCTCTCTTAGAATAGGTTTTCTCTCCTTCCATCAAAGAATTAAGCTTCTTCTTACACTATAGAAGTTTGGCTTGGAACCGTGGGGTCTCTTGCTAGACAAACAATGACAACAAACAGGGCCTTCACCTCTACTTGTGTGTATAGAACTGTCACCTCCAAGTTTATACGTAGCCCAGGTTGATAAGTAAAGATGGTAGCCCTGGGAGTTGCAGTGTTATTGTTCCAATACCTAGGCTCATCACTTTTTGGTGCCGTTGTTGGGGTGGTGTCAGAGTAGAAGTGATTAATGCTCTTTTATTCTATTTTCTAGTTTCCAACTTTCTTCCATTAGTTTAGTTTTGCAAAAGTAATCTAGTTTCTTCCTTTATTTCAGTTGTCATTATTTGCTTTCCTTTCCATTCTGCAAGTAGAATTTCAATCATAAAAACAGAAACAAAAACAAATTCTCCAAATACCAACCCACCCCCCATTCGATCATGTGGTGCAGTAAGAGCCACATCACCATTCACTCTTGCAGATAGAAGAAAAAATGGCAAAAAATGTAGACGAAATGGATGGAGATGATGACAATGAGGAAGATCCTCTTAGATGTCCCATTCAAGATATTGATGGTAGTGTGCACATGACGAATGTCCCTCCATATTTTCTTCCGAAATTTCATGGTCTAAGGACAAAGGATCCAGAAACCTTTCTCTTTGAATTTAAAATTATTTTTATATCTTATGGTTACCTATGAAAAAATCAAAATCTGATATTGTTTCCAACAACTTTAAAGGATAGAGATCTTATATGGTTCATGAGTTTAGGGACTAAATAAATAAGATCATGGAATAATATGCAAAATATATGTCTAGACAAATACAAAGATCATGATCTTAAAGAAGAAATCTTTAGAATGAAAGAAAGAGAAGATGAGAGTGTAGAGGATCTAATAGAGAGGTTCATGTACAATGTTAAGAGGGAAAAACTACATCGTTTAGGATCTAACACACTAAAAACCATCTTACTTAGAAAAATTAGGGACGAATGGATTGATCTCCTTAATATAATGAGTAAAGGTGGTGTATACCAATTATCATTTGAGGAAATATGTGAAACATGCAAACACATATCAAGAGGAAAAGCAAGAGTAGGTAAATCAACATCAAGATCAGTAAGTCAAGCTAAACTTGTAAATTTGTTTGATGGTATTAAAGTAGAAATTCTTAGCAATATAATGAAACAAGTAGAAATGTTAAGAATGCAAGATGAAGGAAAAGAAAATGTTGATATTTGTGTTACAGAATCACAGGATGTTAGATATTGTCTATCATTACCAAGGTTGAAGAAACTTCACCAGGAGGACAATGGACCAAGTCCATTGCCAATGCAACAATGTTATGTAGCTCCAAGAGTACCATGGTAGCATATTCAACCTGATATGATGCAAGAGCCTAATTCATAACTTCAAGCTTATGCACATCCACCTCCAAGTAGTTGGAATACACCTTTTCCTTGGAAACATTGGACATCACAACCCCAAAACCAATCTTGGTAACAAGTTTGGAAAGGAACTTATGGAAGCCATCCACAATATCCTTAATATCCTTAGTATTTTCCTCAATATCCTCCATATCAAAATCCATGTTATCTTTACCATTCACCTCCACCACAACCACAACCCATCCACATCCATCTCAAATATACACTCCCACTCAACTACCTATACCACCATTTCCAAACCTACACATTGAAGTAGCTCAGTTGACTTACAATGTTGAGACACAACACTTCTAAACATCTCCTCTTGAGGTCAATGGTATTCACCATAGCTCAGGAATAGCATTGCAAAAAATATATTCTCCTAATGTCATTGAAGGACAACATATAGAAGAAGAAGATTCAAAAGAGAAGATCAAAGAACCATGGGCTACATTTGACGAAGAGCAGATAGAAAAATAAGAGATTGAAAAAGCTCCCTCATGGTTACCATCAAATCCTCCATATGTTAAAAAGAAAACTAAGCAAAACGAGGAAGATTTGAAGGTCATGAAATAAGGAGACACCCAAGATGATCCAAATTAGCAAGTGGACCAGTGATATCACAACTACATTGAAAAATGGTTCCAGACAGTCACTAAGTTACAACATCACTCTCTTCCTCAAATATGATTGATCCTTTCAAAGTCAAATCATTTGGGTTATGAAATCCAAGTACATGTCAAAGCATACATTTCAAACCTCCACATCATCTTGTATGTCATCTTGATGTGCACCTGGCTCCATTGGAATTATTCTTATACTTGAAAGTTATTTTTTTTTCAAGTAGGCTGGGGTAGAAAAAAAATAAGGGGAATAAGAAGTTCCCTGGGTGCAGACCTTCCTTGAGGTGCCTAGGGAAAATATCTAGGGTGAAAATCTCTTTGAGGTAGCCTAGATGTTTTTCAAATAATAATAATAATAATAATAAATTAAAAAAGGACATAATTGTTCTTTGCAGGTGGGTGAGAAATACAAGCAATGAGCAAGGAGAAGATCCAAAGGGAACCCTGTCTCACATATATTCATCTCCTCCACTCCTTACCATGCATCCCTCCATAAATTCCATTGTTTTTCACTTCATTGCTTCAATTCAAGTGAATATTGTGTTTTCTAACCAATCACCTCATCCATTTCCATCATCCCTGCATCCACACACACTCCTACTCCCTCTGTCCATTCATTACAGCATCCTCACAGCACCAGCCAACAATGTGATCAAGAAATTATAAGGAAGGCAACAAACATTGCCAAGTGGTAACCCAAGAGGTCCACAACAACAACAACATCAAACTCAAGAGCTCCATAGTAGCAACAACATCAAACCCAGGAGCTCCACAGTAGTAGCACCATCAAATCTAAGAGCTCCATAGTAGTAGCAAGAACATTAGATTCTTAGTCACAGACACCAACGAAAGCTAATAAACCATCAGTAGATAGCATAGGAGGGATAAGAATGACCATCAGTAGTGCCTCTAATATTTTACAACTATAGCATGGCATCAAGACCACAGGTAAGTATCATACTCACTCACTCATATGCATCATTTGATCAAACGTTGTAAAGGTTAAGAGGTAGTTGGTTTATAAGTGAAAAGTTGGCAAAAAGGAATTCTTTAATAAGTCAAAAGGGAATACAAGAGTCCATAGATAAAATATTGTTATGGTAACCATTTGAGAATGCTTGAAGAATTAAGACTTGGGGTAGAAACACTAGTTCACCAAAGACTCAGCATACCCTATTTCTTGATGTAATCACTCATAGACTCCAACAACAAAGTAAAGGAAGGGAATTCCTAGTAGTTAGTTCACCATGGGTTGATCAGGATCCTCATTAAGGATTCCCTCCAAAGCCTTAGGATCCCCATAACATAGTCAGTCTTCAAAAACTTACCAGCAGAGGATTAAATAAAAACCCTCACCTATGATGTTAATCCTTCTGTTAGTGAGGAGAAGGAAAAAAAGAGGAAGAAGATACAGAGCTAGATGGGGATGAGATGGGTGAAGAATAAACAAATACAGAGGATCATGCTAAAAGAAGATAAGGAGGATGATGATGAAGCAAGAGGAGGAAACAAAGGAATAAATAGGTGGAGATGCAAAATAAAAGAAAAAGGAAGAAGATAAGAAAAACATAGAGGACAACTGCAGGAAAAGAAAGATCAACTAGCATATATGGCCAGCCTCTCCTTGGGGGCCATCCAGTATAAAATACCAGCTAAATCCTATACTCTTTACCTTAGATAAAAATGGCTGCAATTCTCGATTAAAACACTAGCATAAAGGAGCACCATGTCATTTTAGGATGGGGCCAAAATGGCTGAGTTTTACTTGCATAACATGGACCTCATAGATGTGAATATTTGGGACACTAATGCAGATCTAGGAGATCTACAATTAATGGCTTTGGCATCATAAATGAACCATGACGAGTCAAGGGATGCAGAGATGAAAAGAATATTGGCCAGAGAGCAAAACAAACCTCTTTTTACTAGAGTTGAACAATCAAACCCCATGTCCATAATCAACACCCATAATATAATTGCAAATGATCCTCATTTGGCACTTAGATATATTATTGCCCAAGAGCAATAAATTTCACATTTTTAAGATATGTTTAGGCTACTAAGATGATAATATACAAACTTGCTAAAGGAGACGGAACACACTGCCGCACAACTTGAAGATCAGAGAATATCACTCCCCGCAAAGGTTGAGAAAATCACTCAACAAAACACCTATGTATGAGAAATCAATGCAAAGTTTGAAGGTCAATTAGATAGGCCTAAAACTCAGTCCACCACTACTCCTAGGGATGCTAGAAGGGAGAAAAGAATAATATGAAAAGAGGTAGTGGGCAGAAGTAGAAAGGAAAGAAGGCTTCTATGAACAAGAAAAAGAGACCCCTGCAGAAGCACGAGATGTCAGAGAGGCTATCAAAGCCATGAAGGACATGGACACTGACTAAGTTTCTCAGAGGATGAGCAACACTTTCAGTAGAGGGGTGATGATGAGCCTCATCATTGAGTAATTATATGGGCCTTAATTGGCCTTAATTCAATTCCTAGCTTAGTCAAACCAACTATTCTCACAACTTTTTTCATACTTTTGATTATATTTTGTTTATGAAATGAGTTAGAGTTGGATATTTGGCTTTGTGGTCTAATGTGCATGTAATGTAGGAATAAAGGATAAAAGCAAGGAAAAATGCAGGTTATAAGAAGAGCTTCGGCGTAAATCACATATAGAAAGACCTTTGTCGACGCGTTTCGAACCAACTAGTGTGGTTCATCGTCAGGACAAGTTGAA
>APFE031530278.1:189457-201069 GCA_000404065.3 Pinus taeda | reverse complement strand
ATTTGTATCATCCAAGAATTGTTCATTTATGTAATGTAAAGGAGGTTTCCCCCTCGAAGAGGCTGAATTCTAAGGCGTTGATCTATCTTTTCTATCTTTTCGTGAGCTGGTTTCATAACAGATTCTGATGTATAAAGATAATTCTAACTAAATAAAGGATCAAAATGGCAATTGGAAAGCTTGGGATCCTTGAGACCTTTCCATACAAGTCAGACAATCTCCATCAGCAAGCTCTACAGTAGATGCAATGTATCCTTACAACCGATTAACTAGCTCAAGGCCTGCTTGCTCTGATGGATTACTTTACCAAACTAAAGGCCATTAATTCTTATTAAGTTGCTCAAAACTGAATTCAACAGCCAGGATCTTTTGGACTTTCAGTTAAGCGATTGCACGATTTAGAAAGATTTGCATTCATGATTTCCCCTAAATCTTGTCGAGAGCATGTAGAGCATGTAGTTGAAAAGATAACCTATAATTTTATAAAAGAAGACAATTACTAAAGAAAGTGCATTCAATCTACAAAAATATTTCCACATGCATTTTTGACAGATGTCATTTAATAAGGTTATAAGTTTTATTTCCTATCATTCATGCCATAGCCATGTCTTTTCGTGGCTCCACCTCTCTTCAAGTCGCAACGTCGAAGCAACAAGCAGGTCCAAGTCTAGGTCTGTTTCATTTCATCTCCGAGCCCGGGTTTATTCAAGCCATCCTAGCAAACTTCTGAAGCTGCCTTTTTGGAGAGCTTCCATGGCATCCAATAGGTCACAGTGAGGCGACAAGGCTTTTGAGTTGGGGCGAGCGATGACTAATCCGACAATGTAGGAGAGGGGAACCAGATCCCCTGAGGCAGTGATTGTTCCTCTGAGAGACAAGTTGGGTGTGATGTTACAGTAGCCCTGCATCAAGGTGTTTGTCTAAACCAACATGGGTGCCTTCGTGTATTCTACAGGAAGGAACAAAAGTTCCTTCCCCACGCATCCAAGGTAGCATCCTCGCCCATTTGAAGTCACTCTTTTTCTCTTTGTCCTGTAAGAACATATTCTCTTAAAGCAATTTGGATTTGTTCTAGCCAAGCAACTCTCTATGGTTATTTCCTAGCTCAACGAGTTTAGTTTCTAGGCAGTGAAGGTCATCTCTTCTCTGTAGCCATTGAGGATTCTCTCTACCCAAACAACAAAGGCTACCTGTGGAACCCTATGGCTACCAATGTATTGGTCATGCAGCAAAGACCACCTAAACCAAGTGGTGCTATAACCAAGTCCAAAAGTCAATTCGTTGGAGGTTCAAGAGTTCAGTTTGGAGCAGTGAAACCTCAACGGGGCAGAAAGGGTATTCAAAGATACATTTGGTGGTTGGTTTCCTCTTTCTAAGGTTGTTTAGGGCAACACGTCACCCTAATTCCGGCCTGAGACTGTTTGGGACTGCGGATGAGCACCTGTCAACTTTTGTGGTAGCGAATACTTATTTTGGGTTCACACAGGCCAATTGAAATCTGTATATAGGATCAGAGCGAGGCCCTATAATCCATAAGGAGAGGGTTTCTCGATCTAGAACAATTAGGGCACAAAAACCCTTGTCTGTCTGATCGACACCTTTCTTGGAAGAAAAATGCAGTCGCTACAATTGATAGATCATCTAAGAAAAATTAAGGAGAAAGAACTTGGCAGTCAACTCTCTTGGAACCCAAGTTGTAACAGCCGCATTCTGGTTTTTGAGGTTGAAGGACATAGTAAAGTATAATTTCGTAACAGGAAGTTATTTAGAGCTCACATACCACATCACGCAGTGGTGGCTCTTGGCGTAGAGCCATTCATGCAGTGGTGGCTCCCGATGCAGAGCCATTCACGCAGATGGTAGCATAGGCGACAGGTAGCCGTGGTGGTGCTTTCTCTGCTACTTGCGCTGGTGGTGCCTACTCAGTTGGTGGTGCTTCCTCTACTACTTGTGCATACTATTGCTGTTAAAATCATGGAAAGCCAAATGATCAAACTGTTGCTGCTGCCTATTCTATTTGTATTCTTGAGGCCCTTGTATCTGGATTTGAAGGCAGCAGAAGCAGCGACACTCACATGCAATATAGAAGAAGCAGTAGCACTCACATGCAATATAGATGTGCGGTGAAATTGCCATGTGGGGTAGCTAGGTGTATCCAAGAACCTGTGGATGCTTATATGCTTATATGTTCATATATACCAGCTTGTTTCTGAGAGCTGAGCTGACATTTAATTTCCTCTCGTAATTCTAACATTAGTTTAGGTTGTAGGATTTACAAGTTTGAAAATATCAAACAAACAAAAATATAACCTATTGTTTTAGCTTCAGTCCAGCTTCGGTCCTCGGGAAGAGGCCAAATAACATGATAAATTAATGTCTCTAAGAACTTTGTTTATAGCTAATAAACCCGAACTAAAAACAGTTCAAATAATACTATCTTCTTCATTTTCGATTACTATAATCCATACCAAAATAGCAGAGACTAATAATAAAACGAAAGAGATTCAAGTAAACACCATAATATGGTTCAAGTATCCATACATTAAACTTAGCTTTCGTGAAATGCATTTCAAATCCAAGAAAGATTATTCATTAAAGATTACATAAGTATTTTAAATTGGTCATTTTTCAATTTTTTTTAAATTTAATTCCACTCCCATTCCAATGATGTGAACTTCAAGTAATATTTTCCTTCCATTTAGAAGGCAGTACTTCCCGTTTAAAAGCGTTTTACATTTTTTCCTACTGACAAACATATAAAATAATACACAAATTATATAAAAAACACATTAGGAAAATAATTTTTTTGATGGAAAATAAAAAGGAATAGAATAAATATAAAAATATTTATTATGAAATTAGAAATTTTTTTATTTATAAATTTAATTTAATTATTAAATTATTTATCGTTTCTAATTAAAATAATGAATTTTTGTAATAATTTGATAACTAATATAATAAAGTTCATGAATAATTTAATAGGACCATGATTCTTTTTATATATGATTTATCTTTAAAAATATGTTTCAAAAGTTCTGAATAATTAATAGAAGACCATGATTTTTTTTATATATGATTTATCTCTAAAATTGTTTCAAAATTTAATAATTTATTTTTCAATTAATATTTTTTCAAAAGGTTCATTTCCATTTTTTAGTTTTTTTCTCACCAAATATAATAATAATTGTGAATTAGAACAAATTATATATCAATATTGCTTTGTTACAGTATTAAATAAATTAGACACTAAATAGATTACTTTAACAACATTTTGTTTTTATAAAAACATTTTCTATTTATTAGGTTACAAGTTTTTGTATTAAAGTGTTTTTAATTTCTTAAGTTTATCTCACAAAGTTTTTATAATTCTTTTTTTAAACATTTAATTAATTTAAATTTACAAATTTTTTAATTATTTGGTATTTTTCAAATATATTTTAATTTCATTATTATTTAAGTAGTTATTTTCAAGGCAAATAATATTATCATAATTATATAGATTAAATATTTTCACTTAAGAGAATTGTAAAATTTTGTTCATGTATTTAGGTTTTAGGTCATTAATTTATCTATTCGCATATAATAAAGACAATATATTAATGTTAAGTCTTACTTTATTTCCAAAAGAAATTTTTATTGTAGATAACATATGGAAAAGACATCTTAGGCACAAAGATTTGCATGGGCCAAGGAGTGAGGTCAGTGAAAGCTTAATAGATTGCATTGATCACAGTGAGCCACAACATTTGACACGTGGCCTAAGCTGTATTGTGAAAGAACACACAATGTTATGTGAAATGAGAAGAGGTGCACACAACAACAAACGGAATTCACAACAAGCCATAATTTTGAGGGCTTAGCTAGGTGATGATAAATTTTCTTAACATTATACTTCTCCCCACATCAGATGAGAAATTCGAGCATTTGAGAAGGATTTTATTTAACGGAGAAGATATGTATTGAATGATGATATTATCAAGTAGGTTAGATGTTGGATCCTGAATACGGGTTACACCTAGTCACATCAATCCAAATACCTCCAAGTGATGAAATTTTTTTATCTAGTCAAAAAAATCATGGGGAAAGTATTCGTGGAAAAGTTAGAAGAAAACCATGGAATACTTTTATAGTTCGATGAGAGTAGAAGGAAAATAATAAAATCAACATAATCGCCAAACAATTGGTGGGATTAAGTTCACTAAGGCAGAGAATTAAGTTGATCCACCTGAAACCATTTAGGTAGATTCCCTTATAGCCTCACACATTTTTTTCTAAGGGTTTTCTATTTCATTTGTTTATTATGTCATAGATATAGCCAATCATATGACACAGTACGTCCACTAATTATAAAAACTAATATAGAGACAATATCTAGTTATTTTTGCTACACTATAAGCTATATAGCATAAAAAATCTTCTATGATATACCCAAAAAAAGTAAGCTCTCTTAATGGTTTAGTTTCCTCAGTGGCACATTAGTTAGTACAACCAAATATTGTTATTTTTTACCTTCTAATTTTTTTGATATAATATAATAAAAGCTTCCCAACTTACCGTATATATATAGAATGCTATTTACAATAAAAAACAAATTTCTATATATAAAACCATATATTACTTTTAATTGTTCCATGCCTACTATTACATTTATTATCATTTGTCTTTTAATCTATGGATTTGGGGACTGGTCCATCAAAGCCTGCCTCCTTGATATGTGTTCCTCCTATTCTGACCCCAAATATTGCTATGATCACTACCCACTATCTACGGTCATCTCGTCTTATCCTTCACCAAAACATTCTATGGTCTCATGCTTGTTGTCTCCCTCGAATTCCCATTATTAACATCGTTGAGGGAAGAAAACAATATATTTACAGGGCACTTAGAGTAACATAAGCACCAAACATTTTTTCATCGTGATAATTATCTCTTTCAACAATAGGGGATTGGATTGTTTTGGAAAAACTAGCTTTAAAAAGGATGTTGCAAATAGAAAATCTGCATATCTTGCTACTACAGGAGCCATGAGGTGACTGTGATAAGATCTGTGATGCCCTTGAATTTTTTTTTCCCTTGGAAGCTGATGCAATAAGTTGATCTAGAGGAACGAAAATGTGTTTTAACCAAAATACTACAAGGTTAATATTTCTTGGGGCGCAAACATGATTTTATGGGAAAAAATAATCTCTTATGAGACGGGTATGGATTTTGCTATTGTCAATATATATGGCCCTTGTCACGAGTGTGCCCCATTATGGGAGAAATTATTGAATAAGTCCTTTAGGAAGGTGGACTATATATTAGTTAAAGGGGACCTAAATTTCTCTTTAGGGGCATCTAAAGTCTAGGTGCCTTGTGATCTTCTAGAATCGATGGATGCTTACATCTTCTTTAAATTTGTCAACAATAGGATTATAGATGTAAACTTGATTAAGTATAAGTCATATTGGTAGAAAAAAAGGATTAGGGATGCCTTAGTGACTAAGTTCCTTAACACGTTTCTAATGGTAGGAGGTCTGATGGAAAGGATCCTTATGTTCTGACAATGGGTTGGCATTGGTGGCATATCTAATCACCATATGGTGCTTTTGGAACTCAAAGAAGGAAATAAAAATTTGGGAAATACATTTAAATTTAATGCATCCTATGTGGGTGATGAAGGATAATTGCAACTGCTTTCATATCATTAGATCCCTTAGGTGTCAATTGGCTAGCACTTTCCTGAGAATCTAAAAAGGGTTAAGTAGGTAACAATACAATAGCCTATCCAAAACAAAGATAGGGATGAATTAGAGTTAAAGTATGTAGAAGAAGAACTAGAAAGGAAGGAGTATCAAGAGGGAGGTCCTTATAACTTAGAGGCTAATAAGCAAAGACTTCTATAAATGGGGTCCAGTAGAATGAGACTACTGTGAGAAAAGGAATAATTATGGAGACTAAATATAAGGGAAATATGGATGAAGAGTAGCGATGAAAATACCAAATTTTTTCAAAATTATACCAAGGCTCAGAGAATTTGGAATAAAATTTTGTATATTAATGATATTGAAGGGGGAAGGGCTACATATTTTGAGGATTTGGCTTCTCCAAGAAGAAACCATTTTGGAAAGTTATTTTGAGCCCAAAAGGAATCTTCTATAGCTGAAGTAGTTTACATGCTAGGTTTCTTCCCTTTCATTGCAAATGAAGAATATAATGCAAGACTTATGGACCTAGGAATTGAAGGGGAGTTCCAATTTGTCCTTCATGGATTACAAAAGGATAAGAGGCCAGGACTTGATTTCTATATGTTATAGAATTTTATTTGGGATTTTACAATCTTCTAGGGGTAGACATACTAAAGTTCGTGGAGGAGTTAGAATTGAATGGGAGAATCGTGGATACATTTAATTCAACTTCCATTGCACTCATTCCAAAGGATGATGATCCCCAATTGTTTGATGAATTCAATATAATATATCTATGCAACTATGTCTACAAATTAATTGCAAAAATTATTACTATCACATTTAGACCCACACACTCCAAGAATGTGTCTAGCAAGCAGTTTGTGTTCTTGGAGGGAAAAAAATTTATGAGGCCATTCAAATCGCACAAGAAGATCTTCACAATTTGAAAAATCAAAAGATGAAGGGGAATTTCATTAAAATTTGACGTTTAAAAATCTTATGACATGGTCAATTAGGTCTATATTCAGATGATCCTCTACCCCTTGGGTTCTGAAGTTCCTTTCATAAACTAGGTAATTTCTTGTATCACCTCTATCGTTTTTGGTGTCCTTGTCTTTTTTTTCTATATAATACTACCTAAGAACCCATGGGGGATTTGAACCGGTGACCTATCGCAAGGAGTGCCTTAACAATACACCCATTCACCATCAATCCAAAGCCCTGTGGGCACTTTTGGTGTCCTCATCAATGGAGCGATATATCCTATTTTTGATGCCCAATGTCGATTAAGAAAATGATGTCCCTTATCTCCACTATTATTTCTTCTGATAGCATAGGGCCTTAGAAAACTTATTTTGGAACCTAAAAGTAGGGGGGGCTTCTAGGAATTGAGTTTGAAAAGAATATTTAGATTACCCATCTCTTGTTTGTTGATGATATCCTTCTTTTTAGTAATGTGAAAGGAAATATTTGGAAGCCATCAGTGACACAATGTCACTATTTCAAAACGCTATGAAAATGATGGCAAATGTGGAAAAATATACATTATCTATCACATGCTTGTCTCATCGAGACATAAGTAGGGTGAGGGAACATTTTCCTTTCCAGGGAAAAAGTATTTAAGAGGGTTTGAAATACCTCAATTTTCTCATTAAGTTGAACAATTAAAGGACCAATGACTAGCTTTGGCTATTAGATAAAATGGAGAAGAGACTTAGACAATGGATTTTTATGTGGCTATTGAGAGCTAAGAGTTGTGTGTTGGTGAAATCAGTTTTATAATTAATATTTGTTTGTTGGATGACCCTTACCTAGTTCCCAAAGTTATTATTGAATCAACCAAAAAGCTTTGTTCAATATTTCTCTAGGTAGGACCAAAGCAGGAATTCGTTCATCCCTAGATTAGGTGAGAGAGGATTGCATTACCCAAAGCATGGGGCACATGTGGAATAAATTACCTTTATTTTTTTGTTAAAACCCTAGCTGAAAAGGTTGGCTAGAGACTAGTGGCAACTAACAGGGTTTGGATTACAGTCGTATACAAGAAAAATATATTTCCTCTCTCTATGGAGGATTGGATAATAATTACAAAAAATTTCTCTCCTAATTCCTATGCCACCTAGGAGGTGATTCTATCATCCTTTTTACTTCTTAAAAGTGGTTATGCATGGAATGTTGGTAATGGTGAAAATATGTGTAGTAGGATGGATCCTTGGGTTGGTTATGGGGAAAACTACAATCTACCTCACAATATGATCAGATATCTAAATGAGCATGGAAATACATATTTGTATCATATTGTTGATGATGGTCGTACTACTGTTTGGATGGATACTCATTGACTCACTCTACCTGAGGAGCACTGGGCTACATGGAAAAACTACATTACAACTCTGAATTCTTCACATGTTCACATTACAAAATGAGAGGATACTCTACGGTGGGTACACTCCACATTTCGATAATACACTCCAAATTTTTGTTTCATACATCAAATTACAAATAGAAAATAAGTGGATCTAGTTTGGTGGTGGGGAAATATTTAAAAACTAACTTTCCATACAAAAAACAGGGTTTTCCTCTTGTGCATTATTGAGAATAAGGTCCCAGCTTGGGATAGCCTTCAGAAAAGGCAAAAAGTGGGACCCAATTGTCGTGTGTTATGTAATAATGTAAGGGAATCAGTTGATCATTTCTTTTTGAAATGTTATTTTACTCGATGTATATGGAAAAAAATTGAATGATGCATAGGCTATAACTTTCACTAGAATGATAATTTAAGCTTGCAAGTGCTGGTGGGACTCCTCAAAGGATGCAACCCAAAAGAAGATTCCTCCCTTCATTTTTTGGGGGTTGTGTGGTTGTCTAGAAACAAGGCTGTACTCTGGGAACTTCCCTTTGTCCCCAATATTCTTGTGGATAAAATTCATGCTATATTTTCTCTCTTGCTGTCATCAAAGTCTTGAAAAACCTTAGGGTCATCTCTTAAGAAATTATAAATCATGAGGCATCTTGGGATTATTTTGGTGATGCATCAAATGATGACGGGATTTGCAGTGGTGGAATTGTCATATATCTCAACAACCAATCACAAATTGTTTGGGTAGGGGCACTAATAATTATGCTAAATTTCACTCTCTCAAACTTCTTCTTTGTTTGACTATGGAAAAAAATTGTCATTCAGTATATATTTTTTGGGACTCAATGACTGTAATAAATTGGTTTAATTTTACTGAGGGATCTCATAGCCACATACTACTTCTAACCTTGGAGGAGATTATCCATTTAAAGCAATCATTTGAGTATTACATGTTTCCATATCTATAGGGAGAGGAATACCATGGCAGAGTCTCTTTCAAACGCTGATACATTATAAGTGATTGGTGTTTGGAATATTTTCAAGCACCTTGATGACAATATACATGAGTCTTTTCAACCAACTTACACTGTTGGATATTTTCTTAATTCAATCTCTCTTACGACTTTTACATAGGGTTTCTCGCTTAGGATCTTTTATTCATGTGGCCTATCAATGAGACAAATTTTTATTTCTATTTTCTACAACGACTTTACTCACAATAAATATTCTTGAAAATTATGGTATTTTGAAACATTTTTCATATATAGCATTCAACTGTTACTCTGTATTGATCAATGGACTGACATATTCTAATTTGTTTATTTTATGAGGCCTTACCATTTTGGACCACTATTTTAAAATGCACAAAGTGCATCTGCAACATTTAATTTTCTTATCTAATTTAATGAGTTATGTTTTTCTCCCAGAAATACAAATATTACATTTAATTACAATTTGATCTAGTATTTAAAAATTTAACTATCAATTTTTTTAATGATATTTTACAATTTTATAAAAATTATTATAATTTTACCAATTATTTAATATATAGTGTAAATTTTATATATATATAGAAAGTAATTAAAGATTAAAAATATATAAACGTGGTTAACAAAATATTTTCATGAATTTAAATATTAGGGCTATAATTTTGGACACTTCATAAACTTAAAAATGCATTATAACATAGTAAATTAAATCAAATGTTTAATAATGTTTTATTATATGTATAACCTTAAATTAAACTGGAAGCATTTTTTTATTTTGTACGATTATTTTTCTTAATTTCTATCATGATTAGTAATTATATGGAATATATGAATGTTGATATTTTAAAAAGCAGCGGTTTATAGAATTTAAACCGAATTTAATAAATAAAATAAATTTTTAGTAACGTATTAAATTTTAATATTATAATCATTTTATAAAATTATGTTTAATTTTTATTAAAATTTTTAATTTAAATTTAGATTTAAAGTTTTCAATATTAATATTATTATTATTATCATTATTACAACTTATTTATTAAATTTAGTTAGTGTTTAAAGTGTGTGGTTCACTTTTTGAATGGCATAACTATAAATTTTATATAGTATATTATTTTATTTACGTTTTGGAAAATTAAAGTGTGAGTTTCACTTTTTGAATTGGATAATCATTTTGATAATAATAGGTCTTAATTTAGAGTGATGTATTTACGATCTCTCTGAGGTAATAATTTAGGGTGATGTGATTACGATCTCTCTACGGTAATAATTCACGATCTTTCTGTGGTAATAAAAAAACAATCTAGGGCACATGCGTCTGCAGTCCAGCTTGCTGATACCAAGTGCACACATTCCTTATATTTTTCTAATACATATTTTCTCATATATTTACAAGTATGAATAATTCACCACAATTACCAAAGATTACCAAAAGTAGACCTAGCACAATTACTCTACAGAGCCTCTATGAGTATAGAGAGTCTTTAGAGAAATGTAGAGAAGAAAGAGAAGTCAAGCTACAAACAAAGTTAGCAGCCATGCCGGAAAATAAATTCACATCTCTTGAAAACAAGATCCAAAAACAAATAGAAAATAAAATAGAAATATTGGAGAATAAGATGGAGGCAATGGAGACTAGGTTGCAGGTTATAGAAAAACAAAACCAAGATATGAACAAAACATCCCAACAAGTAGATGTTGATACTTTAAAGAGTTTTAAAATGAAGGACATTATCAAAGAGCTAGAAGAAAAAGTTGATAGCTACCTCACCCTAAATAGTGTGGCAGGTAAATTAGATATCAAACCAATTAAAGATGAAATGAAAAAAATGATAGAATTAGACCATGAGTGTAACAAAAGGGAATTGAACCTTATAATCTTCGGTTTGGAAGAGGAGGTAGACGAGGATACTTTAGCCATAGCCCAAACCGAATTACATAACAAATTACAAATTGAAACAATGTGTCTCACAGAAGCAACAAGGTTGGGGAAACTAACTGAGAATAGAGGAAGGTTGATCCGAATAAAGGTGAGCTCTACGGACCATAAGTATAACATAATTAGTAAAACCTCAAGTCTAAAAGGAATGAGAATATTTAGAAATGAAGATCTCATTCCAGAAGATCAAGCAGAATTGAGAAAGGAGGTTCAAAAGGTAAAGGAAGCTAGGAAAGAAGGAAAATGGACAATAATCAGAAATAGAAAAGACATTATTCGAGATAGAAACCAAAAAGATAATAATAAATAGAAATTCAACATGCTCCAGATTCTTTCTTGGAACTTTCGGGGCTTTCCATGGAACAAAGGCCCCAAGCTAAGTTGGATCTCGAATGATGTTGATATTATTTTTCTTTTTGAAACTTGGGAGCACGAAGAATATAAGGTCCCTAACATAGATGGCTTTACATTATTGTCTACCTGGAATAAGAAATCCTCCCATAGAGGCATTGGGGGTATAGCTTGTTACATTAAGAAGAACATCTCTCCCCATACTAGGATTTATAAAAACTACCCTTACAACCAATATAGTTGGATAGAAATTACTGACATTTATGATAAAAGACCTACATAGCAATCTATTATTCTCTTCCCCCCCC
>APFE031530278.1:166859-187401 GCA_000404065.3 Pinus taeda | reverse complement strand
ATATGAATTTAAAGTTTAAAAAAAGGTTTATAGTATATTTTAATTAATTAATAGCCATGATGCAGTCAACCAAATCACATAACCATGATTGTTAACCAAATCACATAAAGAAAGTTTTTGTGTAAATCAACAGTTATATATTATATCATAAAATTACAAAGGTTACAAAAAGTTTGTACACACAGACAGAGACAGTAATTTCATCACGTTTGCTCAAAATGACTCTAAGAAATTGAACCTGCATCTTTGGAACCCGATACCAACCACGTAGGGTTGCTTAACGAGGGATCCAAACAAGAAAAGTCAACCATCCATGGTTTCTTAACAATAGACACAAAAAGAAATAGGGCTTGGAGGACCTTCAAAACTACGACAGAGAGATACAAAATGAGAGAGAACCAAGAAAACAAGAAGCCATTACAGCTTCAAAATCACAGTCTTTACTAGTTGCACTTGGGCCAGCCGTTGCAGTCTCGAACTCGGGCTGCGAAATCCTTTGAGGAGTGGGGCGCTTCACCTTGCTAGTGTCAGGTACCTCCGCCAAGACATCCACAACAACATTTGTTCCCTGACAAATGGAGAGCCTGAGGAGATTGATGAGGACTCTCAACTTGTGCGACAAGATCCTGACTTCCTGAGTCAAGGTACTTAAATTGAACTCCATGGCATCTAGCTTTGCCAAATTCTCTGTAGAAATGAGGGAAATGGCCTAGTGCACTTTCCTGATATCTTCAGCCTGCATGCTGAGCGCTTTTGCTAGCATGGTCTTCATACGCCATATTTCATCTTGGGTTCGAACAAATTGAGTGGCTCTGGTCGTTGTGCCTAGATCTGATATCCAGTCCATATCTGTCTCTAGAGCCTAAATGTTCATCTATTCTTCTTCCTCTGTGACCACAACTTCAAGCTCCTCGATTTTGCATTTTTCTTTCTGAGAGGTCTGGGTCTCATAAGCCTCACGACCTTTTTTCAGGTCCCGGTTAGTGGAAGCATTTTGACTACCCTCATGAGCCATGGTGTTATTACAGGTGTTGGCGTGGGTGGAGGAGACAAAGAAATTCCTAACAACACTGAGATTGTTAAGAAACGAGCCAGGAGAATGCAATTTCTTGATTACTTGGTTGAATGCCTTATTTATAGTTAAGAGTTGAAAGTTCTAGATTGATATCTCCCACTTCTCCTTCGGAGATATGCTGTTCTTGCCATAATAACTCCCATTTCGATTTCCCAACTCCTTCTCATGATGCTGATCAAGAGCCATTATTTCGCCACGCTTGAGGCTGTTGGTTGAAATCTAGGTGTCCTCACCTGCTCCTTGCTAACTATGCCAATCATACTTTTTGTTTATTGTCCTCCCCGTCTCATAAATGTTTTCCTTGTGGATGATTTTCCACCCTACCCCAGGTACTTCATGGGCCTGTCACCTGTTGTACCTCCGTTTGGCGTTAAGTATATTGTTAATTAGGATAGATTAATAATGAGCCGTATCCTGCAGCCCTTCTTCCGCTCTTGATTCTCTTGTAAGATCTTGCCTCGAGATGATGTTGCACTGGTTTCGAAGCTCGTCATCTGTGACATGTTGCCAACAAGTGTTAGTGATCTCCACCGGATGATCGACCGCGTGGTTGGCAAGGCAATCCACTAAGACATTTTCTTTCCACCTAACTGCCTATGGAATAATGTTGCTAAGGGAGGAGAGATGTTTCGCAATGAGCGTTGTAACCATGGATAGTCTCCAGTGCTTTGTAACTTTCTCTGGCCGAGTTCCATTTTGCATTCTCTTTGTCGCAGTGATAGCCAAGAGGGAATCTCCTTCCACTTTAACAGAGCCTTTACCCTGCCAGATGAGGATTTTCAGCCCCTATTCCGGGGCTGCGAACTCTACATCTGTTGGTGGCCTCCCCAAGCACTTTACAGAAAATGTGGAGGATTTCACCTTTGTCATTACGAATAATGCCTCCAAGCCTACAGGGCCAGGGTTGCCCCTGGAGGCCCTGTCGAAATTTAATTTGCAAAACCCCAGAGTGGGGGTTAGCCAGGACAAAGGAATAGGAGCAGGTCAAGGGTGGTTAACTTGAGCCTTGTGACTTATCAGACCATTCATGCCAAACAATAGCAGGATGCGAGAGTCATTGGGAGTGAGCATCTTGTCCTATTTCACTTTGCAGATCGTAAGGGCGGTTTCTTTTAAACTATACATAATGATTGTTTTTATGGTCTCAAGCTGCTTGACTTATTTTTGAAAAATTCTTTTGTTCCTCTCTTTCCAAGTGTTCTAGATTATAAAACCAAGGCAGAGCCTCCAAAGGGCGTTAACCATATTACAACTGGAGTATTTTGTGTGCCAATTTGCAATGGAGTCTTGAATAGAATCCCTGTGTCTATCTGTTTATTTGAATATTCCATTCATCCATTCCCACAGATTATTGGTCTAGTCACAATCATTAAGGAGATGGTTCATCATTTCCTCATCCTTTTTACAGAGGGGTCATCTAGAAGGCCTAATAAAACCTCTTTTCACTAAATTCTCCAAGGTAAGGATTTTTCGATGCATGAGAAGCTAAAGAAAAGATTTTATCTTTGGCCAAAGAGCATTGTTCAAGACATTTGGGTACCAAGCTACCTTGTCTTCGAGGTTCTGGTACTCGACATATATTCTGGCCTCCTTAAGGTTGAAGTTTCCTCAACCGAGTTTCCCCACCTGAGTTGGTCCTCCTCCTGAGTGGACCAGATCATTCTCTTATTCAGATCAAAGTTTAAAGTGTTGAGGAGGTCTATCATGTCTTCCTCCGGGGGGAGAGGCTCTAGGTTCCATTTCCTCCAGTGCTGGTTCTTGTTGCTGCCAGACCAATATTGATGGACTTTAATCTTGCCTGTTGCCTGAAACCATCTCTGAAGGGCAAGATAATTAGGGTTTTCTAGTTTAGGTAGTTGCTTCCATGCATCCTCCCAGAATAAAGCTCTGTTGCCATTTTGAATTTCCCAAAAGCAGTGGTCCTGAATGAAGTGATTGTTAGCTCTGGCTAGAATCCAAATAGGGGAACCTTCAGGGGCATCTGTCATTCTGATAAGGTCCTCAGGTCTCCATGTTTCCGCATATTTGGCCATCCATATTTTTTCCCAAGGTGTATGGGGTTCCTTGATCCAACACCACCAAAGCTTAGCTCCATAAGCTTTGTTGATAGTGTCCAGGTGTTGCAGCCCTTAGCCCCCCAGGATTTTGGGTTTGCATAATTTAGTCCAGGCTATCAGTGCCCATTTATGTTTATCTTCTTTGCTCGACCAAAGAAAGGCTATTTGAATATTCCTAATTTTATGAATAACCATTTTTGGAGATGGGAGGATAGAAAGCATGTAGAGAGGAATGGCTTGCAGAACTGCCTTAGTCAAATCACATAAAGAAAGTTGTTTTTGTTTTTAGTCTTTTTTCTAATTAGGTAAACTAGTTCTAGTTAATTCACTGAGTCCTAGGTGTATCCACTATCCACTATGGACTTGCTCCTTATTAGGAGAGAAGAGGAAAAAAATGAAACTTGAATGACTTTTTTTGTGGGGTAAATATATTATTGACTTGTAAATTAGAATGCACATGAAAGTATAGAAAAACTGAGCTTAATGTTTTTATTGGGTAGACTAGACTACAAGCACATTTCTCTCTATGTAGAGAGGCATTACATAGAAGAATAGTCATAAAAACTAAAAGACTAAGATAAGTACTAAAATTCAAGCCAACTAGGCTGACAAAACAATTATGACATGACAGGAATTAAGTAGAGGGATTAGAATTAGTGGTTGCAACCTGGATTGGGACTCCATAGTTGCCAGGATTTCTACTAATTATGGGAGGAATGCCCATGTGTTGCTCGATATGATCCAAATTTTTTTCCAAGTCCCTCAAATTTTGATAGAGGTGTTCCAATGTGTTAAGGATACCAACTTTGTGCTCAAAATGTTCCATGCGAATGTAGCCCAAGAGAAACTTTAGTTCCCAGTATAGTTCAATGGTATACATGTATTGGTTGAAGCAACCTCGTGTGTGGCCTATGTTTAGAATCTAGTCAGCCAACTCAGTGAGAATCTTGGTATCTAAGAGTTGTAGCCATGTTGAAGCTCCTTCACATTCTAGGTGGGCAAGTTCTTCTTGAATTGGGTCAACAATGAGCTCCTAGAATCTAGTATTTGTTTCTTGTAAGCATTGGTGGGTTCACAAGTGGCTTTAATAAGATTAATTCCAATAATATTACACACCTTGGGAGACATATGCATGTTGATGGGGCGTGGGGGAAGCAACAATAAGAGCACATAATTAGAAGGTGAAAGCTAAGGGGGGAGGGAAGGTAGCTAATAAAGGGAGTCCACATAAGGAGTAGCGAGGAGTAGATGGCAAGAGGCAAGAGACAATCCTGGAGTTAAGAGAGAAAAGTAGGTAGAAGAAAACCAAGATAGCAAATTTCAAACTAAAGGAAAAATCCAAGGGTGACTAGAAAGGTACACCTACAGAGGCACGAGAGTAATAGGGGCGGGCCAAATAAGGTATAATAGGACATTAAAATAAAAGAGGCTACAAGGATAGAATACAAGTGCAGGAGAATCCAGAGGAGAGACTTGATATAGAACACAATAAAAAAAAGAAATGATTCTATTGATGGGATTCAAACTATAGATGAATTTGGAACCCACCAAAGGTGTGTGATGCCTGGATTTGATGGTCACAATTTTTCTCAGAGGATCCACTTCAGGATTGATAACATGCATGGAAATTTGGAGTGAAAATGGAAACAAAAACGTCTCATTAGTTCGACATGGAGCCCAATGTGCCACATCATTATGTCTTTGTCGAGGGAAATATGAATTTCCATTTTAAATATGGCATGAAGGGAAACATAATGGGGGGACTGGGCCTGGGTGAAGCTCATGAAAGTGAGCCAGCTAATGTCCATAAGGCAACTTATAGGGGCACTCTAAGGATATGACAACTAGGTGAAAAAAAAATCAAATCGACCAAGAATGAGTAGGGGAATAAGTAAAAAGTCTTAGAGGGAGGTGGTGGAAAACAAGGAATAACAATTAAAATCCACACAAGGCAAGCCAGCCATGGCTTGGCCTTTCATGCTGCAATCAATGTAGATGTCACGAATTGTCATAATTCTAAGGCCAACAAAACTCTCATATGAGGCTTCTTGATGCAATAACATGTTTACTAAAGATGATGCATATAAAACATGGTTATGAGGGCATGCTACCATGTTCCAACCATTTGGATATTTTGCAAGCTCATCACCCAATCCCAGAGACGATGTATAACCTTTCTTAAGTAAAATACAGATATAATTACTCTTCCATTGTAGGTTCATCTCACTATTTTCACTATTACAAATATTTATTTAATACCTCTTTAGATGCTTAGATATTTGCATTACACCAAGGATTTTTTAATTTAATTAAGAGAATAAGACTTATGTAATTACTTAATAGTTGTTTGGATGCTTTAATATTACATTTCATAAACAAACTAACTATGTCAAGATTTTCTAATGCCAAGACATTGCATTGTAGATATCTCAGATTATTCTCAACTATGAAAATATTTATTCAATCCCAATGGGAATATTTATTCAATCACTTATTAACTATTTTATACTTTGATCCTAATGTTATAGTAACATGTTTTTACAAATAAGAACATAAGATATACTCGACAAAGTTGTACAGTTCTATTGTTGATATGTCTGAGACTAAGCAATACAGGTATTTATTCCACGACTTCATAAGCGCTTGGATACCTAAATCCTTTAAGTTACAGTAACAAGATTTTGTGATGGATCATAAATATAACTTTGTAGCAAACTGATTATCAACAATTTTCATATTGATAAATGACTCTGCAAATAAAAAAATCAACACCAATTCAATAAGGGAAACTAACGTAGCAATAGTCCCTGCAGACTTGCGGTTTTTTTTTCATTTTCTAATATCAACATTCATATCAACATATTTTTTCCATTTGGCCAACATAAAATTTGAATGGCTACATGCATATAATTGTTAGCTGACAGGTATTAGGACTAGAGGAAAACATTCCAGACACGTGCAATTTTATAGGCTACAATATAGAAAGTCCCAACAGGTAAGTGTCTTAGTCACCTTTGAACCTTCACTGGTTTCTTCTCTCGTCTTTTCATCCTAGTCCTCCTTGTCTAAAGACTACATCATTTTCTCGCTAAAGGGTTTTGCATTTCCATGGATTACTCAACCATTGCAGTAATTGGGTTCTGGATATAACATATTAAGTAAAATGCATCTACAACTATAAACAGGGAGGGAGAAGCCAAAGCAAGAAGTAAGAGGATCAAGAGTGGTGATACATGATTCTCTTGTGTGCCAACCAATCCCGCGGGTTGGATGGCTCTTCCTTCTCTATACACTACTCAAGAAGGGAATTGTGGGTCCTCAAGCCAATTCTTTATTAGGTGTGGCTTTAGAATTCATTTTGTTGTTATCTTACATTATGTTTTCCCCTAATCAAGTTTCTGAGGTCTATATAAGAAGGTTCTTCTTTCTCTTCAGAGCATAGAGGTGAATTGAATTGATGGACTTTCATCTTCATTCCCTTCAATACATCCTTATGGGGGAGTTCATTCGGAGCGTGCCATGGGTCACCGGGACTGCCATAGACTATCCTAACCAAATAGGTTGTAATGATTGATGTCAAAATGCCCAGCCATGCTAAGAAAATGTGTGCCTAATAAACATAGACAACAGAGCAATTTTTAAACCCCAAGCTTGGAAAACTCAAACTCAAATAATACTATATACCTATATACTTGTATATATTATAGAGGGCAAAGTCCATATGGCTTCAATGGGCTCTAATTCATATCAAATAATGTGTCCCCTGCCTTGAGTGCTAATGGGGTCGTAACTAGGTACTGGGTCTTTATAAGCTAAGTCCCGATTTGCTTTTGGATCTGAAAAGAGTATAGGCACATCCAAGGAGGGAGCCAGTACTATAAGGTTAGATTTGGGCTTAGGCATTGTGATATGCCTCTCTTTTGAGCAAGCCAACAATCCTTGACGAATGACTCGAGGCTCAGTTCTTTCCCACCACCTGGGATTTCAGGTAAGTTTCATAAAATTCTTAATTCTATCATTAATATGGAAATTTTATGTTTGAGGCACCTTAATATGTATTTGAGAAATTGAAATTGGGTATTGTAGTTTTCATTGTGTTTTTAGGTTAATAATACAAACCCATAGAAGACAATTTTGTATGCAAATCACCATTCTAGAACTGTAACACAATTCATGGAATTATTTTATGAGTTCGAACATTTGGTGAGTCTACTAGATGTCTTTGGAAGCACTAAAGGGTATTTTTTCTAGTCTTTGGAATGGGAATAACCAATAAAAGCCATCTAATTCGTTTTTACAATTAGATTATTGTAGCAATGTGTGTGTGTGTGTGTGTGTGTGTCTATATATCTATATATATATAGATATAGATATATATATATATTCAAACCCTTCAGTTTTCCCCTATAAAAAATTTAAAAAATAATATCATTCTTTATATAATTCTACTCTTATATTGGTTTATTTTTTGTTATTTACTTATGAATCCTTTCAATTTTTTCTTACTAATTCTAGTTGACAATGGGATCTTTAACAAGAGCTTGCAGAATCATATAGTTTTGTTGATCTCCCTCTTCCCCAGAGGGACATGCTAAATTTTCAAGAAAAGAACAATGTACCCAAAATTTTGTAAGAAAACATGATACAAACACAGTTAAAGAGAGACACATCCATTGGCATGCGTAGTAAAATGCTTGAAGAACATACTTTAGATTGGAAATGAAGGGTAAAGGATAGGGTTATTCATGTAGAGAGACACAAAGATATGAATATTTGCATTCATTAGAGTGAAAAGTTACAAATAAATAGAGTTATAGAGTAAAACTTTGAAAATTAATCGAAACATTCTATACATAGTTTTTTATTTGTTTAAATGACTTACACATTGTTTGTTCAGACTAGGATTGACCTCATACTTGCCTTGGAATTTCTCACGAAGGCGAAGGACTTTAACGAAGTATTTTTCCACACATGTATGAAAGAATTGAAGGGCAATGGGACATATCTTTCTCCTGGTGCAACAATGATATCTCTTATGGATAAATAGATTGTTCTTTTTGTTGTAATTAACATTGTAGTTTTAAAATATGGATAGAATTTGCAAGCCATGTGATGTGTTTGATAAGATGAATGAGTGACAAAGGCTATAGAAATGTCTATCAATTCTATCATCAATCACTTACCCCTAATTCTTTAGGCACCACACAAAGATGTCACAAGCCTAGATGTTGGAAAAGGGTTAATGCCTTTGTCAATGATGAGATATCCACAATAGTGTAAGGTGAGGTATTGCATAATGGATGTAAATAAACATACATTTCATGAATTCAGTCGCAAAAGAGAACTTATCAATTAATTCTCCATAAAATTCCATTAATTCTTTAGAAACCACAAATCGTGAAGGATGAAGCTCTTTCCTCTCCAACAAAACCAACATATATGACCTGAGGAAAATTCCACAGAAAAATTTGTTGCTATGACACAGGAGGTCCATCTTTGAATGGGAAGCCATTGTGTTTAGTGTTCATCAAGATCTATACAACGTTTCCAACTTTCTCTATCCCTGACAAGGTTATCAATGGACCTCTAAAAATCACCAACAATTAGGCTTCTCGTATATTTTTTAGGATGCCTTTCCAAGAATGAAAGCACGTTCAAGTGCACAATCTTTTCATACGCTGTGTTGTTGAAGGAATCGATTATTGTCTTTGATATTAGTAGGACCAACATAAGAAAAGGGAGTAATGAAAGGTTATTTGTTGGCTCCAAACTAATAACACATAAAGAAATTGTCATCCTCATTGAGACCACCAGAAAAGAGGCTGTACCAAGCACAATATAAAGCCCCTAATCAATGTCTATGAGGGATATAATCAACTCTCCAAGAGAATACCCATATGCAGATCCTATTGACATTATGGGTATGAAGAGACTCGTTGGAAGTGCAAGGCCATATGTTAAGAGTCCCAATGAAAAAATAGTTACAAAGTAAAGCGTGAGTAATGATTGATGAAACTCATTTCCTATGTCAAAGCTAAAGAAATATTTAGTAGCAACATCATATTTATTGAAAAGCAAGCTTGTAAGGTCACTGTAACGACCTACTGGACAATGAAATGGCTTCAAGTTTCCTTCGATGTTAATGCTAGGATATTCTCCTTCTACACTCATGATCTCATTTTGGCATTCTTCAAGTTACGAGAACAAAAAATCATGTGCTATATGGTTCCCTAAGGATCTTGACCACATTACTCACCAAAAAAGGTTGGTTAATAGCAGTGATAACCCTGACAAGTTTATGACAGTTGTTGCAGGTAGACAAAAGAAGTTGTGGACAAAAAGAAGCGACAATTGTTGCATGTAGAAAGCGATTTGAGAAATGTAAATGAATTATGATACCACAAAAATTAAATGTCTTGGAGTAATGCTAACTCCAAACTAATATTACTTCGTGTTTCAGTGAAATTCAATGAAATTGAAAACTTATATCCTAAGTTTTAATGATTTATATATCCTCACTTACAATAAGACTTCAAAACTCAAACTTTGGTTAAAATTTCACTGAATAAATATTATTAATATACCAATTTTAAAATTTTGGTTAAATTGTGATAAGTAAAAAAACATTGTTCAAAGAATTGTTTAATTGTTGTTCAATGATTAAGCGATCTCTATAATCATGTAAGGCAGCTACTAATAAAATACTTAACCGAAGACATCGCACGGACCAGAGACTTGTGAACAATAGAGTTTGGATTCTTCGGTTACTTTCCATGGGATTATAGAAACTTGAAAATTAATGTGAGGCATTGGAATGGAGACTTCCGAACAATAGATTATGGCTTCTTTTATTCCTTTCCATGGGATTATAGCAACTTGGAAATTAATGTGAGATGTTAGACTTTGGAAAGTATGTTAGAAAATGAACTACGTCGTGCATGCTAGGTGTGTACACACTATGCTTTTTTATATAGAGCGCGGCTACGAAGAATATATGCATGGCTTCTTTCATAGGAACATTGGAGAGCCTTGGATCTATAATCCTCCGAACTTCTTCTTTGGCGGATTTTTTTATCTTCTTCATTAGGCCTGCGAAGTTCATGCCCTCTTGAAATTCGCAATCGCCTACTAACTCATTCCCCATAACAAGTTCAAGAAAAACCACACCGTAGCTGCATACATCGCTTTTCTCGTCCACTTTCAACGTGTACACAATTCGTCGGTTCGATTCGATTCGTGAATTAATACTATAATTCGGGTTCGGTATGGTGCATTGAATATAGGCGGTTCTTATTTCAAAGACTATGGAATACTAAAGCAGTCGTTTTTAACGTGACTTTTTGAAAGTTTTTCCGGTGGTTTTTTATGGTCAAAATCCGGCAGTAAATTATTGGAATCACAAGTTTGATAGCTAGTTTCTGCACAATCAAAACGTCCCAGGGGTTTTCCACGGTGCTGAATCCAAATATACAGTTAAAAAACCATTTTAACTGCAACAAATCAAGATTTAACCTCAATTTCTTCTGCCGTATTCCGTCACCGGAATCTCCAAAAAGTCTCATTATAGACTACCTTTTGACATGGGAGCTTTATAATCCCATATAACACGCCGCCCGTGTTTTTTTCTCTCTCATCACCTAGCGGCGTGTTATGTGGGATTATAAAGCCCCCATGTCAAAGGCATTTAATATGCAATAGTCGTAGATTTATCAACTACCCTGAATATAGGATTCACGCCTTAATATATCAAGACTTGCAAATTCTAATAGAGATTCTAGCTTCCAACTTACTGTTCAAAACCCCTTTCCGATTTAGGAAATGTCATAATATTATGGTTTCTAAATGATAAGGTTGCTGGTCAGTGTATACAATAAATTTATAAAAATTTATGCTAAATTTTTAGCAAATTTTTAATGAAATATTTAAAATTTATGATTTGTGAGAATTATAGAGTTAAAAAAAATATATATAATATATTTAATTTGTAAATTTGTAATTTAATAGATTTATTAAATTTTAACAAATATATTTAAAAGTAAAATATTACATATTATACGAAAGTGGACTTTCTAGACTAAGATTTTGAGTAAGTATTAGACTATATATAATAACATTTTGTATTATTTTGAGTAAGTATTAAGTATTAAAACATAGATTAACATTTTGTATTATACAAAATTATAGATGTTGTTCCTATACTATATAAATTAGAGGTGAGTTTGGTTTGAAAAATAAATAATTAGCAATTGATAATATAAGTGTATATTTTAAAAGAGTGTTTGCACATACTTTATATACTATTTTATTATGAACATAAATTATTCAATAATGTGGATTTATGTGGTTGATTGTAATATATAATTTTTTGGAAATTCACTGTATATTAAGTATCATAATTTATGGTGCAAATGAGTGAATGAATCAATACAAAATTTCTTAAAACTTACTATTTTACTAGCTATTCTAAATATAAAACTAAGTTAATTGGTCCAGTAAATAATTTTATTTGCAATATTTATAATTGAAATAATTTTAAAAGAGTTTTTATTGTTGTCAGTTTTATCATTGTACATTTAAATGATTAAAATATTGGAATAAAAAGTATACTGCCTAAAAATTTTAAAATTTTTTTCCCTACCTAATCGAATTCAAACTTAGTAACTATGATTTTAAAAAAAAATTGAAACAGAGAAATTATTATTTAATTAAAAGTAAAAAAAAAAAAAAAACAGTTTTTATCATTTCATCAAGCTTCTTTGACGGGATTAAATGCAATAATAATATAAAAATATGGAATAGTCGCACGACTTGTGAGTAGCTGTATACCTTCACTCTGCGTGTAGATTAAAGAAAACTGAGACCTAAAAAGCGAATGTCACTTTAACTATGCTATGTAGCCAAAGGTGCCTGCAACTGAATATATGCATTCTGAAGCATGTCTTAAAATGAACCGTCAAAGGAAATATTTCACACCAATTTCCAAAGAACTACGCGATTTTCAAAAGTAGTCGGGGTTGGAACCTTCGTTCTATTCACGCATACAGTGTCACTCCCGACTATGTTCGTACCTGACTTGGTTCCGGGGTGCTTATCTCCTTCCACACACATCTCTTCACCGTGGGGAAGGCTACAAACTATCCGGTGGGCCAACACACGAAGTCAGGGTGAGGTTGCGTTGCAGTCCTTTGCGAGATGAAAGGGATTTGGGATAGCCGACCTACAACTAATGGTCCACTGCCACAATTATCGATCAGCAGAAATAAGACTTGGAGTCCTCGCATAGTTCTTTCCACCACTGATATTTTTTCTAAATGGAGTATTCAGCCTTTAAAATAGGGTTTTCACACTAAGAGATCTCACCCCTAGTTTAAAATACGCTGGAAATCACTATCATTTCTATATTTTTTATTCCCACAAACAAGGCAAATGGGATAAGGTAGACAATAGAACTGAGCTACTAATAGGTGTAGACCCATCCATAAACAAATTGTAAATAACATGCAGTTGATTAACTTTTTCATCTTCATTGCCATCAGAGGACAAGGGTGTGAGATCAATGCTCTCTTTTCGATCGCTAATTTGACATATGATGATAAGGTGTTGCAGAGTTGAGTTATAGACTCAACTAACATCTCTTAAAAGGAAAATGACACATTCTTTTGTTTTCTCGAGTTTGTTGATTTTACTAGTCTTACTAGTCTTCCCAACCGGTATATTACCATCAATGATAAACTATATATTTTATTTCATTGACATTCATCTATTGTTCACTTTTATATTATGTATTCTCGCATATATTAAGTATCTTTCATTAGTATTAGACCCCCTTTAGATACCCGGGTGGGCGACCCAACCATACGACGAACGGCAGCAATGCGACATAACAGTGCGACGTTCCAAGGGCGCGCACGATAATTAAAGGAAAATGCGAGGGAGTATGGGAGCTTTATGATAAGCGAAGGGAGGCTTTGCACTTGGGCAAAGGCCGACCCGCTAAATAATAAAGCGAGGGCTCCTAAAATGCGTTTTATGGGGTCGGTTTTAAAGCGGATACCCCTCACACTTGGAGCTAGCATGCGTATAAATATGGGGACGCAAAGCTTCATTTCAATCATCAATCATTCGCTCTTCACATTCGAGCAAGGTAAAAGGGCGCAGCAAAAGTGCGCACTTCTCATGCGCACAAGAGAAGTGCGAGTTTACCAAAGGAGCTGATTGTGGATGACGGTGTACGGTTAAGGCAGTTCACGTGCAGGGCCGAGTTGGAGGAGTTCTAGTGGCTCAGGTGAGCACGCTCCTACCAAGGGAGGTTGGTACATGGTTATAAAGGCTGTCTTGCCTTGTTGTAAATTATTCTAAGTGTTGGCCTTGGGTTTACGCCAGGCACACTCGTATGATGTATTATTGAAGAAGCTCATAATATATTACTATCGGGCGAACTTGTTCGGGAGTTGCCCCTCCCTTTACACTTGTGTGCAATTGTTATGTTCTCGGTTTAATTGCATATCGGTTAATGAATGTGTTAAGTGTAAAGATTAAAGCTTTTACTTGGTTGATAAAAATAAACTAAGTATGTTTATGTGAAAGGCGTAGTCCATGTGCATTAATATTGAAAAAAGAAAGTGCACGGTGGTGCTGCACCCGCCCAATTAAGAAAAAAAAAGATTGGGGGCATGACAGGTGGTATTAGAGCTCGGTTTAGAGCTGGTGAACAGGGTTGCTCGTGGAAACTTGGATAGAGTTATCCTGGTTGAAATTGAAGGTGAATCTGCTTGATCTAAAGCAGGCAACTGAGTAAATATGGAAAAGGTCGACAAGGTTCTTGCAGGTGACTTAGTAGAGATGCCTCTCTTCAAGAAGTTGGGTTGTGCTACCATGAAAGAACTTGAAGAGGAGATACTTGCAGAGACGGAGAGATTAAGACGAGGATTTACAGACTGTGGCAAGAGGTTATCTGAAACAAAGAATGGTCTTCGTGCCTTAGTGAAAAAAGGGGCCTCGAACTTGGATGAGGAAGAAGCCCTTCGACTTAAAAAGAAAGGAATCTCACTTGAAGCAGAACTCAAGGAACTAGGTATAAGACATGCCTTGAATCAAAAAAAGAAGGATTGCTTAATCCTTGAAAAACATCTCCAAGCCTTGAAAGAAGAAATCAAGTCTAGGAAGAAACAAAAAGAAGGGAGTGGGGAGGGAACCTCACGAATTCAAGATCACATGGTAATAGAAGTCTCTTCTACCGATGATCTTCACAACAAGGCTGCAAGTGAAGAGGGGCCGCGCGCTACTTCAAAGGCAGAAGTTGATAAAGATCGTGAAGGAGGAGATCCAGAAAGAAACGGGTTAGAGTATGTTCAGATGAAGATTGGTGATGCCGATGTACTCACTATGGTCGATAGTGGGGCTTCACACAACTTCATGAGTGAAGATACCGCAAGGAGACTTGGGCTGAAATTTGTACTGGTGAAGGCACAAATGAAGACAGTAAATTCTCCTCCTATGGCAATCCTTGGTATAGCTGAAAAAGTAGACACCACACTTGGTGAATGGGCCGGAAAAGTGCACTTCACCATAGTGCGGATTGATGACTATGAGGTCGTATTGGGGATGGAGTTCATGAAATAGTTTGAGGCTATGGTTGTACCACATCTGTGGAAACTCCTCATTTATGATGGAAAGGAAGATGTGCCCGTTGGTGTTCCAACCATTGGTGTAACAAAACCTGATCATAAGTTAGGAGGTATGCAGATGGAAGATAAGGAAAAGGTGAACAAGCGGTTGTCTACTGTTGAGGCAAAGCTTGCGGAACAGTCATTAGTCATCCGATCACTTTCAGATAACATCTTGGACTTATCAAGAAGGCTAGAGCTAGTAGAAGACGATGATGATGAGGATGAGGTATATATGAGGCCGAACGTCCAGAGAGAAGATCGGGAAGCATATCTACAATGGATGGAGGTTGAAGATCCTGATAGATGGATCGAGCTGATTAGTAGGGGAGAGCCTCGCGGCTGATTGCCCTTCACATCTTCTTAGATGACATAGAAGATTGGGCTCATTGTTGACTGCTCAAGGTAGTGAGCCCTCAACATGTTTGAGCAGGTATGATGATCCTGACATGTGGCAGAAAGATGGGGTTTCCATGGACCTGAGCATGGGATCCTGAAAATGAGTGTTGACACATGACCAGGATGTGTAGCACTTGATGATACACATGGGCAGTTTGCACATGGAGTTGATGGCCTGATGGAGATAGGGCTTTATATATGTTGCAGTGATGTTTGCCTTATATGGAGGAGTCTACATCATGGTTGATAACGATCTTGACAGGGAGCTACCAGGATGGTGTGTTGTCGGGACGACAACGTTTTCGGGTGGAGGAGAGTGTAACGCCCTCGCGACTCGGGCAGGGAAAACACCCCCTTCGCACGACGGTTGAGCGGTGGGCACGACCTGGGTAGGCGTGCACGACGATGGGCGGGCGCCCCGTGCACGGTAAGCGGACGTGTTCACCCGGCGGACCAACACCGGCCGCGGTCACACAAAAGGTTTATGGACGCGGGCGAGCGGTTATAACAGCAAGTGTGGACGAATGCCCCGGCGGGCGACCCGTGCACGACGGGCGAGCGACCCGGGCGGGCGACCCATGCACGGTGAACCAATGGACAGGTGACAAACGAGCTGCGGATGCGATAACAGGCACGGCGAAGTTCGGGTGCGGTCACCCGACGAACGGCGGGCAGGACGGCAAGATAGTATGCGGGTGCGACCACCCGACGAAACAGTGCGGTGGACGAACGGGCAACCCGTGGGCGACTTGGACACGATGGGCGGGCGACCCGTGGGCGACCAGCGCCTGATGAACAGGCAACCCGAGCGACAGTCCTATGCGATGGGTGGCACGGCTGTATGGAGCGCGAGCACGACTTAACAAAGACGGAACACTGGGCGGGCGCCCCGGCGGACGAACCGTACATGACGGGCGGGCAACCCGAGCGGGCGACCCGTGCGCGACAGGCGGGCGACCCAACCATACGACGAATGACAACAATGTGACATAACAGTGCGACGTTCCAAGGGCGCGCACAATAATTAAAGGAAAATGCGAGGGAGTATGGGAGTTTTATGATGAAGCGAAAGGAGGCTTTGCACTTGGGCAAAGGCCGACCCGCTAAATAATAAAGCGAGGGCTCCTAAAATGCGTTTTATGGGGTCGGCTTTAAAGCGGACGCACCTCACACTTGGAGCTAGCATGCGTATAAATATGGGGACGCAAAGCTTCATTTCAATCATCAAGCATTCGCTCTTCACATTCAAGCAAGGTAAAAGGGCGCAGCAAAAGTGCGCACTTCTCATGCACACAAGAGAAGTGCGAGTTTACCAAAGGAGCTGATTGTGGACGACGGTGTACGGTTAAGGCAGTTCATGTGCAGGGCCGAGTTGGAGGAGTTCTAGTGGCTCAGGTGAGCACGCTCCTACCAAGGGAGGTTGGTACATGGTTATAAAGGTTGTCTTGCCTTGTTGTAAATTATTCTAAGTGTTGGCCTTGGGTTTACGCCAGGCACACTCGTATGATGTATTATTGAAGAATCTCATAATATATTACTATCGGGCGAACTTGTTCGGGAGTTGCCCCTCCCTTTACACTTGTGTGCAATTGTTATGTTCTCGGTTTAATTGCATATCGGTTAATGAATGTGTTAAGTGTAAAGATTAAAGCTTTTACTTGGTTGATAAAAATAAACTAAGTATATTTATGTGAAAGGCATAGTCCATGTGCATGAATATTGAAAAAGGAAAGTGCACGGTGGTGCCGCACCCGCCCAATTAAAAAAAAAAAGATTGGGGGCGTGACAATCCCAATCGTGTGTACCATGAAACCTGGAAAATCACAATAAATTGATATTAAAATAAACTAAATTTAGACATTTGAAATATTATATATATATATATATATATATATTATATATAATTTTAATATTGATAAAAAAATTAATATAATCATTTCAACTCCAACCGCAATGAAGTTACTACTTATATACTTATTTATTTACAAATTTAAAATATAAATATGATTTGAAGAATACATTTGAGTTTTTGCAAACATTCTTTTTATTTCATCATAATTCACACATTAATAATATTTGAATTATTGTCGAGTGACATCAGTGATGTTTGGGGAATAGATAGATATTTATGCGAGAACAATGACTCCAACAATTAACTTATTTTCAAAAAGATTAGGTAATATTATTTAATTATTATGATACATATAATAACTAAATATATATATATATATATATATATTATATAATAATATATATATATAAGTTTATAATTATTAATATTTTATGGTCGTTTATATTTTATTTTTTGTGTTATAGTTATATATTTTAAAATTTTTATAAATAATATAATTCAGTAAATGCTTTATATGTGAGTGGAGAAAGATAAATTAGGTTTTTAATATGAATATTGTTTGTAATTTTCTTGTCTTTTTAATAGCAAATAAGATAACTTACTATTATTAACATCATATTGAATCAATAAAGATTTGTTTCTTCTCTGTAAATTATAGAAATTTATAGTTTTCTAATCAAAAAATAACTAGTATTCCTGCCACAGTCAAGATATAAGGCCTTTACTTTCAATTAATTTTTTGGACCAAAAATTAAACCATGATTTGTAAGTTCGACACTATAAAAAAATCAATTTTTTGTTTTTTAATTTTTTTTAGATTATGGTTAGTTAATAGTACTTGGGTTTTATCCTGTAATGATGTTTCCACTTTTGTGGCATGGTTTAGAGTACAATTTGCAGTCATGTTTCGTACCATCATACTCTGATACTAACAAGGATTCATGCAATCCCTCTTTTTCTTCATTACAATTTTCAAATAATAAAACTCAAGAAAGTACATCCAGTGTCCTTGGCTCTCCACGTATTTTGGTTTTACAATTTTTCCTAACTGAGAACTCCTTTCAGTCCTCTTTTATTTCCTTTAAAAAAATTAAAATGAACCGTCAAATGAGCATTTCACCCTAGTTTCCAAAACATACATAATTTTCAAAGGGATTTGGGGTAGGAACTTTCGTTCTATTCACCAAAACAATGTTTCTCCCGACTATGGTCAGACCCAACTTGGTTTTGGGGTGCTTATTTCCTTACACGCAAATATCTTCACCGTGGGCCTGACTCGCGACTATCGGTGGGGCACATATGAGGTCGGGATTGGATTGTGTAGTGACTATCCGGTGGGCGACATATGAGGTCGGGATTGGATTGTCAATTGGTCCTTTGCGAGATGAAGGGGATTGAGGATAGCCAACCTCCAACTAATGGTCCATTGCCACAATATATGTGGTCGGGATTGGATTGTGTATTGGTCCTTTGCGAGATGAAGGGGATTGAGGATAGCCAACCTCCAACTAATGGTCCATTGCCACAATTATCGATCGATGGAAGTAAGTCTAAGTTTTGGTCTGGACATGTTTCTTTCCACCACTGATATTTTTTCTAAATGGAGTATTCAACCTTGGATTTCACACAAAGATATTTCACTTACAGTTATCTCTAAATTATTTTAATACATATTCAATTAATTTATGGAGAAAATTTAAATTACTTGAAAATATCATAACTTTAGTAATAAAATAAATTTTATAAAAATAGAGTTTTTTAAGTTGTATTACATCTATTTGAGGTTTTAAAAAGAGGAATTCATTGAGGATGAGCTCTTTTAGGGTTTTGAAAAGTTTATGAAGCCTAGTATGTGTCACATTTAAAGTTGTTTACTTTATTTCCCTTTTCGTGGGAGCTTGACAGATCCCATGAGTGTGCTTTCTAGGAGGAGAGAGATCCCCTCTTATCGTAGTTTAATTGCCGGCGAGTCAAGTGGAAAATTTGATGCATCTGTGCCCCAATTCACTAGAGTTGGCCCTAATGATGTCCCAGTCATGGGTGCTCAATGAAAAGTGTGGATTTGAGCGCAATGCCTTCCCAAGGCAGCTAAGAAGCCGAGATTTGTGATTCTAGAAAATAAACAGGAAAATTACGAGAAGTATATGGAAGATCATGCCCTAATTTAGTTGAAATGGAAACCAAAGGGTCATTTTAACCTCAACTTGGTAGCTCAAGGTTTTTTCACTGTGATCTTTGCAAGTCTCGAAGATAAAGAAATAATTTTTTAAAATGGACCCTATTTCTATTATAACGTGGGACTCTTTATGATATTTTGGGAAGAATGCAATAACCTAGATCATAAACAATGTATGGTTGCACCAGTCTGGGTATGCCTTTTTTCCCTACATGTTGATTTTTGGGTTCTTGAGATCTTAGAGGGGATGGGAAATTCCATTGGAAGATTCATCAAAGTCGCAGATTCAACCCGTCGTGCGAGATACACTACATTCGCTCGGATCTGTGTCTATATGAATATTACCGAATCATTGTCGAAATTCGTAGAGCTAGAAAACCAAGATGAGGTATGACAACATCCACTGGATTATGAGCATATGCCATTCTGCTGTCGGAGGTTCCACGAATATGGAAATTTATACAAGGCATGCCCTCTAAATCAAATGGACATGGGGGATGTCAAAGTTTCATTGGAAGGAGGAGCACAACAAGAGGAAAAAACGATTTTTAAGAAGTAGTGCATAACAAAATATCAACAAAGATGCCTCAAGAAAGTAGGGTTCAACTACGGAAGAATAAGGAAGTACAAAACTGATTTGGTGTTCTACAAGAGACAGGGGAAATCTCGAAGGCACCAACCAAAATTCCAAAGGTTGCAGTCAGGTTTCCACCAAAAGGAAACCCTAAGCCAAAAAGGAAAGCTCAAGAGGAACCTCAGGAAAAATGACCAAATCTAGAAACAGATCAAACCACAATGGAGATCGATTGATCCAAGGAAGATCTAAGCACAAAAGAACATGTTTTAAAATGATTACTGAATGAATGACAACATTTATATGACAAATTATTCCATAGGACCCAAAAAAACTCTACAATGAAACTTTCCAGTAGTATAAATCTAATGAAACTCAAAAACCTCTACACTCGCCAGATCTGTTAGGATCCAAAGTTGGGAGCAACCCAAATCAAATTGGACCAATCAAAGGGAGTAAGAAGCACAGTTGAAACAATCTACAGGAATCAATTCAAATGGTGGGTGATTTACTAGTAAACTCAGGTTGGGTGGTATTGCTTTCAGCGGTTTTCCACCAACTCAATGAATATTCTCAATGATAATACTCTCCTGGAACGTTTGGGACTTGTTATGTAACCAACTCACAAAATAGAAGAAAAGATAGATCAACGACTTCAAAATCATCCTCTTCGAGGGGGAAACCTCCTTTACATTACACAAATGAACAATTCTTGGATGATACAAATGGCAAAACCTCCTTTC
>APFE031530278.1:139198-166559 GCA_000404065.3 Pinus taeda | reverse complement strand
TATATAGGAGTCTAAGGGGTCATAATATAATCAGAGCTGACATAACAATAATAATGTAAGGGCACAATAATAACATTAGTGGGCTTCTATGGGGTACAATAGTAACAATATGGGCACTACATGGGTACATCAATATAATAAGGGGGTTGTACTAATAACAGTAAGGTGCTACACTAGTAATATAGGGGCCTAACATGGCCCTCTCCTTCAAAAAGTGTTGTCCTCAATGCTTGAGTAGTTCTTGAAGCTTCTGTATAAAATTCTTGTCCTCCCATGTGGAATCTTCAGTGGGTAAGTTCTTTCACTTGATGAGATACTCTGAAATTGATCGATTTCGTAGTTTTCGGGTTCTTTTTTCTGTGATTGCTCCAGGTTCCAATATGATTTTTCCTTCCTCGTCAAGTTCTGGAAATATTGTTTGAACTAGGATCTTTTGCAACTTTTTAATGAGTGGCCACAACTCTTCATCCTTCTTCCATTAATCCCTTGCTTCATTTATCCAATCTGGTTGGATAATAGAAATATCATAAAACAACGCTTCCACATCCTCATCCTTTCTTGAGAGTAAATCTGCAACAACATTTTTCTTCCCTTTTTTGTAGATGATTTCAAAGTCATAACCCAACATATTTGTGACCCATTTTTTCTATTCTTCTAAATATAATCTTTGTTTTAAAAAGTATTTAAGATTATCATGATCCATTTTTACCTTGAAGTGTCTTCGCATTAGGTAAGTTATCCATTTCTTAAGTGCATGTAGTATTGCCAACATTTCCTTCTCATAAATAGCTTTCTTGAGATGTAGCCGTAAAAATACCCAATCGCCTACATCAAAACTTATTTCACTGCGATGTTGATCTTCATGTTGTTTCATTCGATTCTGCCCCAAAGTTGCGTTATCCTTTAAAAGTTGGAGAACTTGTCATTGATGCTCGATGTAATATTTCACTACTTGAATCTTTTTCTTCTTGATATGTCCTTCTATCTTGAGAGTTTGAGGAGTGGTAATTTATTCCAATGCATTACAAGATATGCTTGGATTCATTTCTTGATGCTCGATGTGATCTTTCACTTCTTGAACATTTTTCTTCTTGATATGTCCTTCTATCTTGATAGTTTGAGGAGTGGTAATTCCGGCCAATGAATTACAAGATATGGTCGGATTCATTTCTTCTTTCTCTAGGGTTTGTTCCTGGTGTATATCCTCTTCTTTTGATGTTTCTTGTTCATTTTCTTACGCCTCTTCACAATCTATGTAAAATAATTTCTTCTCAGCACACTTATGACCTTTAGTGTATTTATTATCACAACTATAACAAAGCCCTTTTTCTCTTTTTTCGTCCAATTGTTGTGCTGTCAACCTTGTAGGTTATGGAAGTCTAGGGGCAGCAAGACTTCCATCTTTATAGTTTTGAGTGGTAGGCTTCCTTGTTTCCATAATTTTTCTTTCCATTTTTCTTGCCAACCTGAATTCCTTCTCTAATGAAACAGGTTCCCAAAGGCGAACCTCATGTTGGATGTTATCCTGTAAAGTCTCTATGAACACATCAATCCTATGCTCCCCTAGAATATCTTTTACCCTTATATTCAATTTTTGGAAGTTCTCAATGTGCTCCATCATTGAACCCCTTTTTTTGAGATTTATGAATTGACTAAAAAAAGTGTTTCTTTTTGTATCCTCATAATGTGCTATCATTTCTTCCATAAAAAATTTCCAAGTGACAATTTGTTTATGAGAGAAAAGCCATCGATACCATACAAATTGATTTGGTTCCAAATATAAAGTTGCAATGCCTACCTTTTGTGTGTTTTTCACATTACGGAGATCGAAATATTGCTTCATTTGTATTATACATGTTACGAGATCCTTGCCATCAAACTTCCTCATATCGATCTTTGGAACATGGTGGGTCTTCAATTCAACATTAGAGTCTATGAAATCATGATTAACAATTATTTTGTTCTCATCATGAGTTTCCTTTACTACCCTTTCGCCATTAGTAAACATTTCTTGTAGCAACTTTTTCAAATCTATCTTCATATCTTCCATGTTTCCTTTAATTTTTTCTTATGTACCATCCATTTTCCACGTCATTGCTCCATCTATAGTATCCATGTTACGGGATCCTTTCCATCAAAACTCCTCATGTTGATCTTTGGGACATGGTATGTCTTCAATCAAATGTTAGAGTCTATGAAATCATGATTAACATTTATTTTTTTCTCATCATGAGTTTCATTTACTACCCTTTCGTCATTTGTAGGCATTTCTTGTAGCAACTTTGTCAAATTTGCCTTCGAATCTTCCATGTCGCCTTTAAGTTTTTCTTTTATACCATCCATTTTCCACGACATTCATCTTAGCTTCCATGCCTTTCTTTAAACCATACATCTTAGCCTCCACTCCATCCATATTAGCTTCCACGCCTTTCTTTAAACCATCCATACTAGCTTCTGTTACTTTTTGTGAGAGTGAATTTTGTTGCACTTGGTCTCGTAATTTTGATATATCATGTTGCATTTCTTCCTCTTCTTCATGAGTCATGCTAAAGATTTCAGGTTGCTTACTAGGTGTTTCCATTTTCTTTATTTGGGGCATAAATTAATGATAATTATGCTTCACTATGCCATTTGAATTCCTTCAAACTAATTTTTCAAACCAAACTTATGCATATTTTAAAAAAAACTACACACTTTATTTCACTTTGTAGGAGCTCGATATTGAAGCTATCACTTTGTAGGAGCTCAATATTGAATATATTGTATCTCTTTAATTGCATATCTCCAAGGTCTGAAATTACATCCTATGGTATCCCTATGAGTCCACTTTCCAACACCGCAAGTTTTATCTATATTGGATTCTCCAATAAAGAGTTATGCCAAATCTCCCATGATGTCCTAATTATAGATGGGGTCTGTAGAGAAAACTTGTACAAAGTACCACACATCATTGTTTCGTCCATAGGACCTAAAACTAATACATAGAAAACTACAGGTCGTCCTCTTTCTGCAAAATTTTACGAAATTTGAATCTGATTCTCAAAGAGGAAGTTATGACGATTTTCCCCAGGTCACCTGTTTGAGATATAATTCGGGAACCTGCAAAAACCCTAACTTCCTTGGATCCTGTCTCTAAAGATATAGCAATAAACTATTTGAAATTAAGAACCAAGGTTCCTCAATATTCCGGCTCAAATGGGGTTTAATTTTAGATTCTGAAACTTTGTAGAAAAAAATTTATAGCGAAAATTCCACGATGACCTATTTGGAGCAGCGAAACCCTCGAATCCAAAGCTCTGATACCAAATGTTATGTAACCAACTCACAAAATAGAAGAAAATATAGATCAACGACTTCAAAATTAGCCTCTTCAAGGGGGAAACCTTATTTACATTACACAAATGGATAATTCTTAGATGATACAAATGACAAAACTTCATTTCTATATATAGGAGTCCAAGGGGTCACAATATAATCAAAGACGACATAACAATAATAATATATGGGCAAAAAAATAACAATAGTGGGCTTATATGGGGAACAATAATAACAATATGTGGACAATAGGGGCACAATAATAACAATAAGGATTACAATGAAAATAATAATGGGGAAATTGCTAGTATTATAGGGCCATAAGAGGGCATCAACAATAGGGGAAAACAAAGATATTTGAAAGAAATGTTAAGACATGACAAGCCAAGTATAGTGATGATTCAGGTAACAAAGGTCTCAGAATTGAGACTCAAGGAGATCATAGGAAAAATGAGGCTCTCATATGAAGTGGTTTACCTAGATGCTCGAGGCACTGGTGGAGGAGTCGCACTCCTATGGAATTCATCAAAAATAGTCTTTGATTACTGGGCAAGCATGCCCTAAATCATCTTGGGTCATTTCCAGCATATAGGCACTCGAGACTTGGCAATAATCTCAACTGTCTATGGCCCAAACATTCCAGGTGGGAAACTGATTTCCTTCATAATATAGGAAAGTTGTAAACTATGTTTCAAGAAGAATTATTGATTATCAGAGGGGATTGCAATATTATCACGTCACTCGAGGAGAAAAAAGGAAGAAACAAAAGACAAGATCTAGAAATGGAGGCTTTTCAAGATATGATTTTAGATATGAAATTAGTAGATATCCCTATCAATAACATAGTATACATGTGGAATAATGGGCACGGGGGACCCCACCAAGATACTTCTTGCATGGATCGTTTTCTGATCTTAGAAGATATTATCAATAGAGATATATTCTTTGAGGCATAGACCTTACCATGCCTCGGGTCCGATCATTGGTCGATCACGCTTGAGATAGATTTTAAATTAGCACCAAGAAATCAACCTTTTCGTTTTGAGGTCTTCTGGCTTCATGATCCATCATTTCTTGGCAAACTTGAAAGTTCGTGGAAAGCTTCTAATGCTCATGGTTGAAATAGCATGCATACCTTTCAACTTCACTTGAAATAACTTAAGCAACAAATCAAAATATGGAATAAGGAGGAGTTTGGGCACATTCAGAAGGACCAACAACAACTCTAGGAGCGCATGTAAATCATTCAACAACAAATCATAATGAAAGGTCAGTCGAGACCCCTAGCTACAAAGGAAGTACTGTTGCTAACACAATGTTGTAGCAACTACAACACCCTCAAAAATTTTGGCCTTCATCCAATTTCAAAGCCCCCCTAGGGTTTTTACATGATGTTTGCAAGCACTAGGGCTCACCCCGTGAGCTCGTGTTGAGTCTTTGCACCCTCCTCGCTTGACCGTTCAACAGACATCCTTTTACATGTTGGTCACAATGTCACACTTACAACCATGTTCTAGTCATGTGCAAGGTCTCGATTCATTTGTACAATTTGTATTCGCTTTGTAAACATCTGTTGCACTCACACACAAAGTTGTATGCACTTTCGCGCAAGTGTCGTCGTGGTCATTCAATGATATATCACAAGTGTCGTGCTTGTTGCTTGTATTTTCGGTCAGTCACACTGAGTATAAGTTTACTTGATGGTCTGAGGTGTCTTTTCATCGAGTAATGTTGTGTGTGTTTGTAAGATCGCGAATGCACAAGTTCACTCACTCAAACACTTAGCCATTTTTGTTTAAGTTCTGAAGATCCGATCACCCTCCAACAGTTGGACCCTCACTGAGCTGCATTGCAGAGTTTTAGCACTCAGTGAACATGTACTGATGCCCAAAATTGCATCGAACTTGAGGCTATCTCCCAGGTAGGCTGCAGTGCACAATCCTGGAATCGACCGAACTGAATCTCACCCAGAAAAACATAGAATTTTCTCAGTAATCCATCTCAATCTACTCTACTTGCAAGTGAAGCAACCAACCCTCCAGCTGGTCAACTAGAGATTTTGACTAGCCAGTGACCCTGAAACTCAATCTCCCAAAAAATTGTGCAAAATTTGCAGACCTTGCCCTCTCCACTGACACGTCGGATCTACACCGTGTGTCCATCCCTACTTCCCTAAAAAAATTGTGTAGTTTTTCCAGCCAACCACCCTACTGCTCACTCGAAAAACTACGATGGGCAGTCAACCAACAACCCAACATCCCATTCAACTCAAAAACTATGATGGGATGTCAAGCAGCCCAGCATCCCGCTCAGCTCAAAAATTGTGATGGCATGTCCAGTAGGCTAGCCTCCCAGCATTCCCGTAGTTTCCACCAGTAGTACTCCTACAACCCACTGCCAGCCCCCTGAAAAAGATGCACATTTTTTTACAGCAAGCCTCTTGCACCTCACTGCCAGTTCCCCAGAGGAATTGTGTAGTTTTTTTTCCCTAGCCCCTCCACTGCCTGCATTGTTTCCTCCAAAAAATTGTGCAAATCTTCCCGCCAGCTGCGCTAGATCTTGTAGACAGACACTAATGATCTATATTCTCCATCTAAGTCTCCCAGTGACTTCTACGCAATGCTCACTGACAGTACCCAAAGCCCAGATCCCATCTTGAAATATTCCTTGCAAAGTTTCGTAGCCTTGTCCTCTCTCCTAATCACCTGCATCTGAAAGCGAATGAAAATGCATAATGGTAGACTAGAAGGTTTATGGTTTTGATGTCATCTCATCATGATTAATTGCAGATACAAGTACATGGATAAGACATGACATGACAATGGGCAAGATGAATAGGGAGAGCACATGCAAGGATATTTGTTCACGAACAAACAAACGAATGATGCATGTGAGGATATTTTCTTGTGAACGGACAATGCATGCGAGGAGATTTTTTCACGAATGGAAAAACATGTGAAGCATGCCAAAGCACAAGCAAAGGAGCGAAGTGCACATGCAACATCAAGCGAACTCCAAGACCATCAAAGACTCTATACACCTTGCCATGCGGAGGTGAAGATGTGATACACCAAGAGGACACCCATCGCTCAGCGGCACTGTAGCTCAACATGGACACCACCAGTAGCATGAACATACCCGCACTGTTGTGTCGACTCATGTCATGATTCATGTCGGCCACATCACTATTGTTGGCCATACTGTTGTAAATCAATGTAATGTAACGTGGAAGTCCAAGAGACCCACATGTAATCTAAAAAGTGATGTAATCTAAAAAAGTCATGAAAGTCAAATAGTCATGAGCGAAGTCGAACAGCCACAAGGACCAGTTTTACCTTTGGCTATAAATACCCCTCATTTGTACATGTAATGGAATTTTCACCTTTGCCCCTCCCACATAGCCTTGAGAGTATGTAGTCTTTTCTTTGAGGAGCGAGCAGTGGATCCAATGCCCCTTTCGTGGGGTTAGTGATGTATGGTATACTAATGTGTCTTGGAACTTTCACCTAATTCAGAGGCCTGATAACAGGCTAGTAGATTTTCACACATGTATTGTAACTTTTTTTAAGGCTAATCTTGAACACTTGTAATGCATGTTGCTTTAACCTGTGTTAAACAATTGAGCTCTTTCAGTTGCTCTAATATATATATTTATGAAAATGTGTTGTATGAGTTGTTAATGTTGTCTTGCCCATGTGGGTTGCCTCACCGGACATCAGACAAAAACTTTTTCACAAACTTGTTATAACAATTGTCACACTCACGTGGACTGCTCCACTAGGTGTTGTACGTGATATCTTCTCTTGTGTGTTGTGACCATCACATCCGTGTGGACTACTCATCTGGAAGTTGTGCATGTACTGTTGTGTTGTGTGTCTTTGATAGAGTTGGGAATTCTTCACTTTCGACTGGAGACTTACCTCCACCCTCTCCCTCTGCGGTGAAAGAACCTTGACACAAGTAACACAAGCACTCACCAAGCACATAAACCTCGTTGTTCAGAGATGAAGCAAACCACTCCGATGTGATGACAGCCAAGAGATAAGACATACATTTAAGATAATGGCAACTGGACCATCGTACCGGATGGGACTCCTACACCAAACGGTGTGAGGTCTAGTTGGGACTTCATACTGGGGATATCCCTTGAATGTTGACAGGTCCAACACTGTCAACATTTTGGCACTAGAAGGAGGGCTAGATGACAAGCTGAGTCCTCAAAATCTGTGTTGAATCTTTGCACATCTATCATTGAATTTTTTATAGTTCACCCTTCGAAATGTCTATCCAATGGACATATCTTTCACATCGAGAGGGAGTTCTTGGATGACTTGTCACAAATCACGTATGACGGTGAAGGGGAAGTGGCATGGCCTAAGCACTTAAATGACTTCCATGCACTCATGGAGAATGTGGAAGGTTTTAATGAAACATAGGTATGTTCGCTCCTCGCACACACACTTCGCAACCATCCATTGCGATGGTGTAGCATACCACCTTATAACTCCATGCACTCATTCAAGCAGTTTGGTGATCTAATTGAATCCGTTTTTCACCATTTTGATCGTGAAGCACTTGACAAAAAATTGTTAAAACAATGGAAGGCCCCGCATGAATCGCCTATATATTTTTCACAATGTTTCTGTTTATTCATGTTTGAAGCTCCAAAAAGTCAAATGAAATTCCAATATCTCATGGAAAGATTTGAATATTGCCTTACCAAATCACTTTTTCCCAATATGAAGTTGAATTTCAAACCCCGCTCGGCATTCTTTGGTGATGGAGTTGCGCAATCACAAGTGAACACAATTGTTGTCACAAGTGACTTTCCCCCTTCCCCTCATCAAACAGCTCCACCACTGCAAAGTGATGTGGGAGAACATGCGCACATGTTTGTTCAACTGTCACATCCTGCCACCCTCACAACTCTCAATATCTATGGAGATTTGGTTGGGATGCCCATGGGTTTTCATACACACTTGTTACCTCAACCTCTGTCTCTGCGTTCTATTGATCCTCCAGATTGCACTTCGTTGTGTTCTACCATTATGGACTCTACACCTGTTGTGAACGAGGATCAAGCCATCGACGGAGTTGATGTTGCATAACCAACCTCCAATGTCATTCACAAAGAGTATGACTGAGCATCTAAGCATGAACTTGCAATGAAGAATGACCTCCTTCTATCCATGCCTCCTCCACTTTTTCCTGACATCGTTGGTGATTATGTTATCCCTGATTTCCTTTGTGTTAGTCCATCCATGGATGCATCTACTTTTGATCATTCGTAAAACACACCTAATGTCAGTCCTTCTTTTTCTAGAAATGCAGACGTTGAACATTCTTGCTTCTCATCTACCCCTCTGTATGATTCATCAAATCATGATGATGCCGAAAAACACCCTGAATTTTATGATCATGGTTGTCGCGATCTCTATAATTATTCATCTGATCATGATGTTGATTCACTCATTGTTAATCTATCTAAGCCACTGGACTATGATGATTTATTTATTGATGAACTAGAAACCCCATAGGCTATCCAGGAACTCCAGCCTAAGCTAATGGTTATGTCAGGCCCTCGTTGTCCTAAGGTTAGTTCCACTTCAGATCATAAAATTTGTGAAACACCCAGGGCTCCTCATCACTCATCTGTATGCACTAAAGATCAATCCAGCACACAAATTTCACTTTCTCCACTCGAATCAAATGATCCCATTGCCTGTGCAATGGAGGAATTATTCGCAACAAGCACACTTGCAAGGCATAAGTTGTCTCTTTTTCTCATGCTTTCTTGTCTGCTACAATCAAGAGAGTGCATATGTTTATCATCTATAAGAAGTGTTTCACAACACCATGGCATGTCCATAGAGGGTTTGTCTTGCACTTTCACTCTTTTATTTTTGTGGATGCATTTAAACTCGGAGTGTGTTGGTCTTGACTATTATATCTTTTATGTTTTCTGGTTTGCTTGATTGTGCTTCTCACGAACCATGCCTTCACCAACATGGGCCAGCCAATGCAGCAGTGGCTACATTAGAAATATCACTTCATGTGAGTAGGCCCATGCACTGTTAGCATAGGAGTAGGAATAGTGTTTGTTTTCCTTCTTGTCCCTGTTGTTTGTTTTGCATGTTTGTTTGCTTGCTGAGTTGGTTTCGTTTGTTTTTTTGCTCTCTTTTCTTGCTTGTTGTTTTGTTTTGTTTTCTTATTATTTTTGTTTTTGTTTGTTTTGTTTGCTTACTATCATGTTATTTTTTGTTTTGTAAATAAGTTGTACCCTCTACTAAGTTCTGGCTTTTGAATGAGTATGTGACTAAGATCTAAAGAGTCTTGTGACACTACATCACTTGGCCAGTCCTGTGTCCATCTTCTCTATGATTGGGTATAAACTTCGACCGATGAAGTATTGATGGTAAATAAGAGTTGGATGCAAGGGAAGCTTAGGTCCAACCTTGAACTTGCGTAAAAACTGGGAAACCCCATACCTGTACTCATCCTTTTTCTTTGTGTTCAAGCTCATCCAACTAGTAACGGAGAAGGGGAAAATCTAAATGAGCAAACCTATGTCAAAGATCTTAAATGATTCTTTGAAGGAAAAACCTCTTCTTCTCTCAATAAGTTTGGATCCCTCTTCTTCCCCAAAAATAAATAAGTGCCTATGCACAGTCCGCTTTAAAAAAAATACAAAGGAAAAAGAAGAGAAAGGCTTCTTGCGCAGAGAGGTGAAGCATGCAACTCCACTGGGGTACTAACTAGGCTCATTGGTAGTGGAGCAATATGTGTGTTATTGCATCATTTCATTAGGGTACTCTCTAGGCCTGCTAGTAGCAGAGAAATACCAGAGATGAAAACTTATACCTCGAGCCAAACTACCCTTCTTGATTTCGAAACACAGTGATAAAGTTGAAACTTGTTGTTGTGTTTGACCAAGTTGACGAAAGGTGAACCATGTCTATCCATGGGGTAAATAGGGAGGCTGAAGTAACCTTCACAATGATTCAATACTCCATGAGAGAGCAAGGCCCTGTGCTAAGAATGGACCAAAACAGAGAAGTTGGAGTTCAACCAGTGTGTCTCCAAGTGTTGTAGTAGCTACAACACCCTCCAAAATTTTGGCTTGCATCCAACTTCGGAGCCTCCCTTGGATTTTTACTTGATGTTTGCAAGCACTTGGGCTCACCTAGTGAGCTCATGTTGAGTCTTTTCATCCTCCTCGCTTGACCATTCAACAAACATCCTTTTGCATGTTGGTCACAATGTCATGCTTGCAGCCATGTTTTGGTAATTGAAAAGGTCCCGCTTCGTGTGTACAAGTTATATTTGTTATGGAAACATTAGTCGCACTCACACTCGAAGTTGTATGCACTGTCATGCAATTGTCATTGCGGTCTTTCAACAATCTACCACAAGTGTAGTGCTTGCCGCTCACACTATCGGGCAGTCACACTGAGTATATGTTGGCTTGATGGTTTAAGCATCTTGTCGTCGAGTCATGTTGAGTGTTTGTTCACAAGATCACGGATGCACAAGTTCACGCATTCACACACTTAGCCATTTTTTCTAAAGTTCTGACAACCATATCACCCTCCAAAAATCAAACACTCACTGAGCTGCATTACACAGTTTCATCACTCAATGAACATGTACTGCTACCCAAAATTATGTAGAGCTTGAGGATGTCTCCCAGGCAGCCTGCACTGCCAATCTTGGAATCGACTGAACTGACTCTCATCCAAAACAACGCAGAAGTTTCTCAGCAGGTCATCTCAATCTCTGTTGGCTGCAAGCGAAGAAAGAAAACCTCTCGCTAGTCAACTTGAGAGTTTGACGGGAAGTGACCCCAGGACTCACTCCCCCAAAAAATTGTGCAAAAGCTGTAGACCTTGCCCGCTCTTCTGATTGAAGAAATTGTGCTGACATGTTAGACAAACACCTTGTGTCCTTCCCTACTTCCCTAAAACAATTACGCAGTTTTTCTAGCCAACCACCCAGTCATCTGACCCGCTTCTCACTCAAGAACCTACGATGGGTAGTCAACTAGGAGCCCAACATCCTGCTCCGCTCAAAAACTGCGATGGAATGTCCAGGAACCCAACATCCCTCTCAGCTCAAAAACTATGATGGGATGTCCAACAACCAAGCATCCCACTCAGCTCAAACACTACAATTGGATGTATAATAGGCTAGCCTCCTAGCATTTGCGCAATTTTCACCAGCAACACTCCTGTAGCTCGTTGTCACCTCACTAAAAAAAAAATTGCATTTTTTTCTAGCAACCCTCCTACAGCCCGCTTCCAGCTTCCCAGAGGAATTGCACATTTTTTTCTACCAAGCCCCTCTCTTTCCTACACTACTTCCTCCAAAACATTATGAAAATTTTCCTTGTAGACGAGCCAGATCCCGCAGATAGTCACTGCTGATCTGGATTGTCCATCTCAGTCCCCCAGTGACTTCTAGCGCAATTTTCACCAGTAATGCCCAGAGCCCACATCCTAGCTTGAAGTCTGTGTTGCGTAGTTTCATAGCCTTGTCCTCTCTCTCGGTCACCTGCATCCAAAAACAAACGACATTGTGTCTTGGTAGACTATGAGGTTTATGAATTTAATGTTGTCTCGTCATAAGCGATTGTAGATATAGGTACATGGATAACACATGACGTGACAACAGACGAGATGAACAAGGAGAGCACATGCATGGAGATTTGTTCATGAATGGATGAATGAAGTATGCATGCAAGCATATTGTCTCGCGAACGGACGATGCACGCGAGGAGATTTTCTCATGAATTGATGATGCATGCGAGGATATTTTCTCCTGAATGGACGATGCATGCGGGGATATTTTTTCATGAACAGGTGAACATGTGAAGCATGCCAAAGCACAAGCAAAGGAAAAAAGTGTGCATGCAACATCAAGCGAACACCAATACCATCGAAGTATCCTCATACTTTATCATATGGAGGTGAAGCTCTGATACACCAAGAGGACATACATCACTTCACAGCACTGCAAATCGACCTGGACAACACCAACAACATGAACATACCAGCACTTTCATGTCAAGTCGTGTCATGAGTCATGTCGGCCTCATCACTATTGTCGACCATACTGTTGTAAATCAATGTAATCTAATGTGGAAGTCCAAGAGACCCACACTAAATCTGAAGAGTCATGTAATCTGAAAAAGTCATGAAAGTCAAACAATCATGAGGGAAGTTGAACAATCACAAGGGATAATTTTACCTTTGGCTATAAATACCCCTCATTTGTACACACAACAGACTTTTCACTTTGGCTCCTCCCACATAGACTTAATAGTCTGTAGTCTTTTCTTTGAGGAGCGAGCAGTGGCTCCATCTCCTTTGAAATGGTTTGTGATGTTAGGTGTACCAATGTGTCTTGGAAATTTTTCCTAATTTAGAAGTGTAATAACAGGCCAACATGTTTTCACACATGTATTGTAACTGTTTATAAGACTAATCTTGAACACTTTTAACGCATGTTGCTTTAACCTGTGTTAAACAATTGAAATATTTCAGTTTATCTAGTACATATATTTATGAAAATGTGTTGTATGAGTTGTTAATGTTGTTCTTCCCACATGGGTTTCCTCACTAGACATTAGACAAAACCTTTCTCATAAATTTGTTATAACAATTGTCGCACTTTCGCAGAATACTCTACTAGGTGTTGTACGTGCTATCTTTTCTTGTGTGTTGTGATTATTTCATCCATGTGGACTTCTCCTCCGGAAGAAGTGCATGTCCTATTATGTTGTGTGTCTATGACAGATTTGTGACTTTTTCCCTTTCGACTGTAGACTCACCTGCACCCTCTTCCTCTGCGGTGAAAGAACCTTGACACAAGTAAGACTAGCATGCACCAAGCACATGAACGTTGTTGTTTAGAGATGAAGAAGACCACTCTCATGTGCTGACAAGAAAGAGCTAATGCATATATTTAACATAATGGCAACCGAGCCATCGTACCGAATGTGACTCCTACACCAAACAGTGTGAGGTGTAGTTTGGACTTCATATGGGGGAGATCCCCTGAATGTTGGTAGGTCCAGAGCCATCAACACACAGTTAGAGGAAAGAAGAAAGCAAGAGGAGATATTGTGGAAATATAAATCCTGAGCTTAGTGGCTTAGAGAAGGGTAACTCAACACTCACTTCTTTCACCTGACACAACATGAATATATGGAAAACCTTATGGTTGATAATTTCCATAAAATCCTCTCTAAACCTAATCAAGAGAGATTTGATGCAATCCAACCAATCACACAACACATTCCACATCTAGTATCCAGAGATCAAAACATGGCTTTAATGCGAATGGTTACTCTGGATGAAGTTGAAGAGGTAGTAAAAGGATTTTCCAAGAACAAAGCACCTAATCTAGATGGATTCATGACAAAATTATTTCAGGTGGCATGGCCATTTATGGGCAAATACATCCTAGAAGTGGTGGAGGAATTTCGCAGAACGCAAAAGCTACATCCAACTCTAAAATTTTCCTTTATTGCTTTAATTCCTAGGTCTACTGAATCAGAAGAGCCTTAAGTTTTTCGAACGATTTCCATGTGTAATGTTATTTTTAAAATAATTTCCACTATTTTGTTCAAGAGACTTAAACCCTTGTTGTCCTCATTGATGTCTCCTAAACAAGTGAATTTAGTACAAGGTCAACAAATTCTTGATGGCGTCATTACAAACCAAGAAGATATTCATTCTTTCAAACATATTAAAACTAAGGGTATTCTAATTAAACTTGATCTATCCAAAGCTTAAGACCGTCTCAATTTACCTTTCTTACTGAGAATTTTAAAAGTCTTTGGTTTTGACCATAGGTTGATAGACTAGGTTTCATCCATGATTTCCTCACTAGTGTTTTCGATATTACTTAATGGATTCCCAACAAAGACTATTAACCCTACTAGAGTTTTGCGCCAAGGTGATACTATCTACCCCTTCCTCTTTATTTTAATCACGGAAGGCTTGGGGAAATATATCAAATCATCCATTCACATAAGAAAAATTAGAGGAATCTGTCTCTGTGGCAACGATCTACCTCTAACCCATCAGCAAATTGTTGATGACATTATTCTTTCCTGCCAAGTATCTCTCTGTGAAGTGAAAGAAATTAAAAACATCCTACATGATTTTATGCAATCCTCTGGAACTATGATCAATAATGACAAATCAAACATCTTCTTTTTCAACGCTCTAGTCATTACTCAGACCTTCCTTTCTCGTAATATTGGTTTTAATATTGGATCCCTTCCCTCTAAGTATGTTGGCATCCCTATGGGTGTCAACTCCTTCCGAACATCTTGCTTGAAAGATATTTTCGAAAAAATCAATGCTAGACTCCATCAATGGTCCTTCTGATCCCTGAACTTAGCTGTTCATGTTGCTCTTGTAAAGGCAGTGCTCAGTCCATGCCTTTTACCAACTCTCAGGGATTGATGCAACTAAAACTTCATGTGCCAACATAGTTGATATTTTTAAGAAACTTATGTGGAGAGGAGGCCAAGAAGCAAAAAGGTGAGCACTTGTAGCCTGGAGTAATATGATCAAACCTAATATAGCAGAGATTCTTGGGTTATGAGATCCTTACATTCTTAACTAGGTAATGGGAGTGTAACTTTGGTGGAAATGGATTCAGGGAGGAACAGATTTGTGGAAGACAATATGGACCCACAGATACCGAATTCCATCTTTAGCCAAAGAAATTTTAAGACTCTAGACTAAACTGATAGGATATTCAATCTAGAATTCAGTAGTGACAAATAAAGATTTGATCTGATCCCATACATTCTGAGAAATTATAAGTGGGTGTTAAGCATGTTTCTACCAGGACTCTTGGTAGCAGAGGGAAAATCTCTTTAGCTGGTAGGATCTTGTAGACATTTTTACTTTTATTAACAATAAAAATTTCATTTTGGTTGAACAATATTGGAAGCCAGATACAAACACATCATGGAGGCAATGGAAAGAAAAATGTTACTAGCCAAATCCACTAGAATTAGATCAATGGGACGCGATGGTAAAAGAACTAAACTCCAAAAATATGGAAACTCTAGAAGGACCGGACATCCTTAGATGGGGATACTAACCTAGAGGAATGTTTACAATCAAATAAGCTTATCAATCAGCCACAGATGAAGTAATGGATCATCTCAATCTAATATGGAGGAAAATATGGATAGGTAAATATTGCTCGAAGATAACTTACTTCTTGTGGTTGGTCTTTCGAAGAAAAATGATTACATGGGATCAAATTTAGAAATGGGGGACTCAAGGATTGTCTCTTTGTAGTATGTGTGAATCCAATGTGGAGGATATGGAACAACTCTTAAATTTATGCCTTGTTTTGGACCAACTATGGAGGAACATTAGGAATCTTTTTGGGCATATGGATTGGGATTGTACTAGTATCAAAGACTCCATTGAACTCTACAGGAATAGATTTTTTTCCATCCCAGTTCTCAATAGGGATTGGAATATTGTACTGGGAATTTTCTCTAGGTGGATATTGGTGGCCATCCACCAATTCCACTTAGACCCCCACCATTGCTTCTTTCAGTTTTTCAATTTCCTTAATTGTAGCATAGTTTACTATTTTTAGTAGTTTTTCGTGTCCTAAACTTGTGGAGCCATTTTGTGGCCCTAAACGACGTTTTTTTCTCTACCGCCAACACTATTTTAGTAAAATCATCTTTTATGTCGTAATACTTAGAGAGATTTTTCCAACGGGGTATCATGCGCGTCAAACAGAGATAATATGACCAAGTCATGACCCCAGGAAGTTGGTTGTCCAACTAACCCCAATGGGGCCCATAAATTCTTGGTGTTACATCTCCTCGGGTTAGGGTTTTGGTTGTTTAGGGTTTTCTATTATTGTTCAATAATAAAAATGCCCTTGAGCCACTTTGCAATGTAGTTCAAAGGCACGCAACCACCACATCTCTTCTCAGAGATAAGCTACCATCGCCCGAGCTAGTCTATTTCCACTTTTGTTTGTAAGCATATTTCAGTATTTTACATTAATGAAATGAGGTATTATTTATACTGCACCTCTGTATTTATGGTTATGTCTATTATTTTTTGTATTTGTATTTAAATTCAGATCAATGGTATAAGAGCGGTCTTCTCTTTCTCAGTTTCTCTTTGCATGTCCCCAACGAGGTCGGGATATAAGAAGTTAGGGCTTCCACTATTAGAAAGTTTGCATGACCAGCCTCACAAATCCTAGCGGCCTCCCATGGTGGATGAAAATAAAGACGAGGGGGTAGGAGAACCTATCAAAATCTTGCTCAAAGAGGCCCTTGAGTGACAAAGGAATGCGATGATGGACAACTTTGCTGAGATCCTTCAGCAGCTACCCAAGGGCAACATATCTACTTCCAGTAGCTACTCTAGAAGTGCCACACCCTTTAAGGTATAAGTTAACTTTTGCATTCACATATTTGGGGTCAGATAGATGCAGACATTGTGGATAAATGGTTAAATGAGCTAGAAAGGTATTTTTATGTTCATGATGTTTCCGGGTGGGAAATTTTTACTTTCGCTCTTCTCAAAGCCACCCCCCACGTCAAGGACTGGTGGGAAACCTACCTCGAGAAAAAGGATGAAAGTACGACCTCACTGTTTTTAGTCGCACCCACTTCGAATTCATTCTGGGGTGCCATTAAGGATCAATACTACCCTGTCAGAAGCTATGAGGATAAATACATAGAGTGGACTACATTGCAGCAGGGAAGGGACCAAGACGTGTCGGAGTTTACCAATATTTTTCATACCCTTTGCACAAAGTTGGGTATCAAGGATTCTGAGCAACACTTGGTACTCAAATACCGCAGCTACCTACATAGGTACATCTAGGACGAGATGGAGTTCTTGGACATCTCCTCGCTCAACATGACGTACCAATACGCTGTCAAGATTGAACAGAAGTTTAAACAGAAGAAGCGAGGCTTTGGATCTGTGAACTCGAAGCAAGGGAAAAGTGCCTCCAAACCACAAAACAAAGGACAAAGCCAAGGCAGGGTGGCCTAGGACAACCCCCCAAAGCTGCAAGAAAAGAACAACACCGTGAAGCCAAGGAAGGACACAAGAAAGTGGTGTGAGTTCCATAAGAGCCCCACTCACAACAAAAGTGAGTGTCGGGCCAAGCAGTCACTGGTCGCTGAGCTAAAGGCTTCAGAATCAGATGCATGTTCCGATTCCAAGTTAGAACCTGACAAAGGGAATGACAAAGGGAAGTAGATTATCACTGTAGAGCCTAACGCCACCGTCGCCACCATGAAGATCCAGAAGGAGGAACACAAAGATCTAGAGGAGGAGGAGCGCCTCTTCCACTCACAGATGTGGGTAAAGGATTCCCTGCTACAATTCATTGTTGATAGCGGGAGCTAAAAGAACCTCATTTCGGTAGAGGTCGTGAAGTGACTAGGCTTACCAACCACAACACATCCCTAACTGTACACCAATGGGTGGCTTCACCAAGGATGGGATCTTTGCGTGAACCAACAGTGTCGCCTTCAATACAACATCAATCCCTTCACATATGGGATATTATGTAACGTTTCTCCCCTTGATGTGTGTGATGTATTATTAGGCCAACCATACTTGTGGAAGTGACATGCTGTGTATGAGTCAAGGCCTTGTGCTGTTATTGTTACTTTGGGAAATAAGCTGTGCAGGATACCGAAGGTAGTATCTCCTACTGCCATCTCTTTGGTTACTACAAAACAATGTAGTAAGCTCATTTCCAAAACCAGGAAAATTGTTTTCCTGATGATATGCCCTCAGAGAGAGAATAAGACGGTGGCCACGACCTTCAGACAGGGCTCCTCTACATGACAACAATAGATGGAAAAGGTTGTGGAGGAGTACGAGGACATATTCACCTCCCCCGCATGGCTGCCTTTGCACTATCAAGTCAAGCACTCCATCAATCTGACCCCAGGTGCGTCGCTGCCCGATGGACCAATCTATCGACGTTTTCTTCTGGAGAACGACGAAATCAAGAGGCAGATTTAGGAGCTTCTATGGAAAGGTCATATCTGACTGAGTTCATCGCCATGTGGGAGCCTGATCATGTTGGTACATAAGAAGGATGAGACTTGGAGACTCTGTATTGACTATGGGGCGCTAAACAAGATGAGTGTTCGAAATAGGTACCCAATCCCATGGATTGATGACCTTCTAGACCAACTAAAGGCGGGAAAATATTTTAGCAATATCGACTTGAAGTCAGGATGTCACCAAGTACCAATCGAACCCTCCAATGTGTGGAAGACTGCCTTCAAAGCCGAGCTGGGCCTTTTCGAATGGTTGGTTATGCCTTTCAGGTTGACGAATTCTCCTACAACATTCATGGGGTTGATGGATGACATGTTGTGGCCATTCACCAACTCATTTGTAGTGGTATACTTGGATGACATCCTGATATTCATCCAGAGTTTGGAATAACACCTCCACCACATCCGAGAAGTTCTCCAGACACTATGGCAACACAAGCTATGTGCCAATTTGGATAAATGAACTTTTGGCATGACCCAAGTCAGTATCTGGGATACATTATTGATGAACAGGGGGTGCATGTGGATCCAGCCAAGATCCAAGTCATTTGGGATTGGCCATCTCCAACCACTCTGACAGAGCTCCATAGCTTTTTGGGTCTTGCTAATTTCTAGCGTAGCTTCGTGTTGGGATTATCTCTTATCACTTGGCCCTTGAGTCATGTCACCAAGGGAGGAGCAAAAGCAAAACTCTTTTGGTCTGAATCTCAATAGAACACATTCATAGAGTTGAAACATCTCCTCTGGTCGGCACTAGTGCTCGCATTACGAGACTTGCAACAACCATTTGAGATCGAGACAGATGCCTCTGACTATGCTATTGGGGCAGTCCTTACTCAACATGAGCATCCAGTGGCATATCACAGTGAGACACTTTCAGACATAGTCCGAAAGTATCCCACTTATGACAAAGAGATGTATTCCATTGTGCAGGCCTGTTGACAATGGAAGCATTACATCTTGGGGAAGGAAACGGTCATCCATACAGACCACCGACCCCTGCAGTTCATACAGATGCAAGGGAAGTTGTCGAATGATCACCATCAGAAATGGTCCACATACCCGCAACACTTTCATTTGAATATCAAGTATAAGAATGGCAGCACCAATAATGTTGCAGATTGCCTAAGTCGACCACTAATCATGGCGTTAGCCACTGTGCTTAACTCTTGAGAGCATGAGACTTCTGATTGGCCACTTCTCTGCAAGAGTGACCCAGAATTTGGCCACACATACTGGATGCCCTTGGAGGGTCAGCATGTTCCATATTTGCACCTCCAGGATGCCTTGCTATGCCACCTGGGTCACCTTTGTGTTCCTTCAAGTGAGCGTGCCAAGATGATTTGGGAAGCATATTACACTCAAGCTGCTGGGCACTTCAGGGTCGTGAAAATGGTGGCAATACTGCAGAAGTATTTCTTTTGGCCGAATCTTCGATGGGATGTCGGGAAGTACATCAGATCCTACACTGCCTGCACCATTTCCAAACCGACAATCAAGAAGCAAGGCCTCTATACTCCACTACCTACCCCTAGTCAACTTTGGGAATCCATCTCCATGGATTACATGTCGGGCCTTCCTTCTACTAAGCATGGAAGCTACTGTGTTTTGTGGTCATCGAAAGATTCTAAAAGATGCTCATTATGGCGGCCTATAAGAAGAATATCACAATAGAAGCCACTGCTCAAATCTTCTTTGAATGAGTGTGGGTAAACTTTGGGATCCTACAGTCTATCATCTCAGATCGGGACAACAGGTTTCTCAGTAAATTTTGGTCTAGTCTCTGGTCCATGTTGGACACCAAACTCACTAAGTCCAAAACATTCCATCCCCAAACTGATGGCTAGACAGAGGTCATGAATAGGATAATCGTACACATTCTGCACATGTACAACTCAAAGCATCCACACACATGGGATGAGAGCCTCCCCTATGTTCAAAACAACTATAACCAGGTTGTCCACAGCTCGACTGGCCACAACCCTTTTCAGGTGGGCTTGGGATTCCAGCCACTATGTCCCATTAATGTGGCCATGCCATTTGTAGCTACTCAGGCAGATTCAACTCATGTCCAGTCCAAAACCGATAAGGCAAACAACCTCTATTGAGCACATCCAACATATTTGCCAGTAGGTCCACGCCATTCTAGAGAAATCAAACGGTAAGTACAAGCAGCGACATGATCAACATCGGGTGCCACACAAGTTTCAGGTGGGAGACAAAGTCTGGTTGCATTTGCAAAAGGAATGCCTTACCAAAGCCTATCAGAAACTCAGAGATCATCGGGTGCCACACAAGTTTTAGGTGGGCGACAAAGTTTGGTTGCATTTGCAAAAGGAATGCGTTACCGGAGCCTATCAAAAACTTAGACCACTCCGATATATTCCTTACACCATTAGTAAGGTTGTGGGAGACAATGAATTTGAGCTCAACATTCCCCCATTCCTTTGGCTACACCCAATGTTCAATGTGGACTGCCTTCGACCATAGTTTCCACCATTACTAGACACATCTGACATTGTAGAACAACTCACACCAACAGAGTTAAATCCAGATTGCATGGAATAATATGTAACTGATTGAATCATGGAGATGCAGATCAAGCACACTCACCAGCAGAAGATCCAACTGTATTGAGTTTTCAAAGTAGGCCTTCTCCTTTACTAGGGAAAGTGGCTCACCAGGGACCAAGTTCAACAGAAGTTTCTTCATCTCATGGAGGAACTCAACGGAATGGGGACCATTGCTTCCTAAGGGAGGAGGAATGATCTAGGTGGATATTGGTGGTCACCCACCAATTCCACTCGGATCCCCACCATTGTTTCTTTCAGTTTTTGAGTTTCCTTAATTGTAGCATAGTTTACTATTTTTAGCAGTTTTTCGGGTCCTAAACTTCTGGAGGCATTTTGAGGCCCTAAACGACATTTTCTTCTCTAATTCCAACGATTTTTTCATAACATCATATTTTCCATTGTATTCCTTGGAGAGATCTTTCCAACGGGGTTTCATGCGCATCAAACAGAGATAATATGACCAAGTCATGACCCCAGGAAGTTGATTGTCCAGCTAACCCCAACGGCGCCCATAAACTCTTGGTGTTACATCAGGTTAGGGTTTTGTCTGTTTAGGTTTTTCTATTATTGTTCAATAATAAAAAGGCCCTTGATCCTTTTTGTAATGCAGTTCAGAGGCATGTAGCCACCACATATCTTCTCAGAGATAAGCTGCCATCGCCTGACCTAGTTTATTTCCACTTCTGTTTGTAAGCATATTTCAGTATTTTACATTAATGAAATGAAGTATTATTTTTGCTGCATCTCTGTATTTATGGTTATGTCCATATTTTTTTGTGTTCCTGTTTAAATCCGGATCAGATTTCTCCTATGGGAAATATGGAAGCAAAGAAATTGAATAATATTCAAAGATTACAGACTTCCTCAAATAGATATTTGGAGAGGAATCATAAAAAACATAAAAGAGACTATACTTGCAGAGAAATGGAATCCATATTATTGGCAAGTAGCCCCTCATGAAGCTAGGATTTTATCTCTATTGAATCTTTTCTTGAAATGCTAGATCCATCTTCCTCGAAAATATTGGTTTATCCTAGAGTTTCCTCTTCTAAGTTTGTTCCCCTCGTGAATGATTCATTAAGATAATTTTTTATGGAGCCTAATGTAGCTTGTTTTACTTTTTCTGTGGTCAAAAGAAAATGTATATATGTCAAAAAAAATATCAAAAGGCAAAGAATTTTATTTTGAATTTTGATTTACTTATAACAGAGGATAAAGTTGCACTTATTAAATGTTAATGAACACTTAATATTAAAGTCTGGTGGGTCCTCATACACCAAAGTTGGCAATGCTAAATTTTGTTTATATTTTCGAGTATGATGGAGGATATAGGCAAGGTGCATTGGATGGAGGCTATTGTAGCTTGTTTTACTTTTTCTGTGGTCAAAAGAAAATGTATACATGTCAAAAAAAATCAAAAGGCAAATAATTTTTATTTTGAATTTTGATTTACTTATAACGGTGGATAAAGTTGCACTAATTAAATCTTAATGCACACTTAAGATTAAAGTCCGGTGGGTAGTCATACACCAAAGTTGCAAATGTTAAATGTTGTTTACATTTTCGAGTATGATGGAGGATACAGACAAGGTGCATTGGATGGAGCAAACCCGGTGACACTACATGCCCGATGGTTAGCTCTCTGAGTACCTCCGTAAATACTTTTTTGGATCTTAGTTGACCACAAATCAACACCTGTAACGGTTATGGGCGAACTCCATCAGATTTCCTCCGTACAGGAGTCTGCCCCCATATTACGTCAACAAGCGAGCATGGGCACCATGTAGCTTGTATTGGCATGAAATCTCTGACATTCAAGATTATCAAAATGTCAAAGAAAGCCATTTTAGTAGGTTCTTCTTCCCATATTCCATTGATGGACACCAAAAGAGATATATTCGAACCAATTTGCTCCATTAATTACATATAAATTTACTAGCATGTTCTTCTTAACCAAGTTGAATCTGTTGTATATGTTGCTACTATTAGGTCAGGTGTTTTAGCTGTCATGATTCCTCAAACCAACGTCTTCATAGAATTCATATATTGGCTGGTCTCTTCTCTCTATCCTAAAAAATGTTCTTATGAAAAAATTAGGTGAAAATATTTTTTAAGTGCCTTCCCTTTTGATTCAGAAAGCATTATGTTTTCCTTCCTCAATTTCTTACTCACCTTTCTCAGAAGAAAATTTGTTTTCTACCTTTCAAGACATATTTGCATCTAATTATGTTTAATTGACTTTCTTTTTAATGCCTCCTAGGAACAATTTTCCCATGGAGCCTACTCATTTTACTTTGGATACTTTTTTCGAGGAGGTTAGATCTATTCTTCAATTTATGGCCAAGATGTTACAAAGGGAAGATACAAATATTACTGACAAAGCTATCCTAGGAATGTTCAATCTGATGATGGGCCTTGAAACAATTTTTGACATACCTTCTTTCTGGGAGAATATGGTTAATTTTGAATTGAAAAATATTTCCCTTACTAGATGTTTTAGATTTCCTTCTCTAATTCCTTATCTCTTCTTGTATACTCATGTTGAAAGATTCATGCACCCAGTATTAAATATCATGGACACATAGAAGAACAAATAGTCAGTGGTATTTTGGACTGATGTGGTAAGAATTAATACAAGTAGGGAGTGCTTGATGCACTTTATTACTTCCTTTTTATCAGTTTCTTACTCAATCATAAATAGTTCTCCTAGACCTTGCATATTACCAAAGGCTCAGTCTTCTCTTTAGCTTAGTATAGAGGTTAAAGTAGGTGATTGGTTTCTATTTGAAGATTAATATGAAGAAATTAGATTATATCGAGAAGAATTTTCCCCTATAGGCTCCTTGCATTTGTGCCTATGAGACTACTTTCATTGGTATTCATCAGGAATAGTTTGAATGTGGATCAAGTACTTTTTGTTCCCGCAAAGAAGGGGCATCTAATTAAATTTCCAAGGGTAGTGGGACCTTTTGTTGTTAATAATAGACAGGCTATAAGAGAACTGAAAAATGCTCTTCAAGATATGAATTTGCAACTGAGTGAAAAATAAGGATATGAACCTCACCATATCATTTCAAATAGGAGAGTGGAAGAATCTTATGCTCCATATGTACATGAACCTCAACTAGATGTTGAGAAGTTAGCAAATGGAGGACAAACTAGTTTATTAGGAGGGGTGGAGATTGAAACTCCTCATCAAAGTGAGAATAATTTAAAAAGAGTTAGTGAAGATGTCATTTATTTGGAGGAAACAAACATAAGTACTAAAAGATTCAAACTATCTGAGGAGGGCAGTTCATCATCCGCATCAATTTTTCAATTACTGTTGCACAAAAAATTGTCACCTTGACATTCTGCAATGTGTGTGAGTCCATTACCACTCATAATTTCCTCCTTTACAAGTCTTAAACCTCAATTCTTCATATCAAGCCTTGAAAGTAAGAGAAAGCCCTCAAAAGTCTCTAAAACTCTAGTTCCGCACTTTATCTTTGCATTACCTATGATCCCACACCTAATGGTCATGGCTCCTGCACACCTAACCACTCTATCTCTGCGTTATGGGTGCAAACCCCTGTAAAAGTTAAAAGGCATGAGTATATTCTAAAAAACTCACTCTCAGTCATTTCTAGAAGCTTCTGGAAGGAATCTTGACGTGGCAAGTTCGCTCCCTTAAGGTTCATGCATCCCATACCTTAAGGAGATAACCCCTTGATGTGAGGAGGTTATCCCTTTGAAGGAGGACTCTATCCCTTCATAGGTGGACCTGTAACCTCCTTCCTCTGCACTATAAAATGAAGCATTGGGTTGGTTACTTGGGAGGTTGAAAGCTGATTATTTTTGAGGTGAAATGTTGCTGGAACTTAGTCTTCTTAGTTGAGTTTTTATGAGGAGAGATTATATACCTCTAAGATCTCATTTGGAGAAGTTGAAGGCTTTTCAAAGTAAAGGAAATTCTTGTTTTGGACCCTGGGAAGAGCTTGTTCAACATCAAGGCTGAAAACGTTGTAAGGTTCTTCTACTTCAAAGTTAATATAAAGAAGTTTGTTTTTCTCAATAAGTTGTTGTTTTATGGTTTATTTTATGGATTCCTTGATCACCATAATAGACATGAGTTATGATATTAGCTATGCAGGTGCTATATGATGTTTTCTTGTTTGTGATTGCAGGTTCTCAAAAGGAAACTCTTTCGAACGACTGAAGGATGGCTACTACAAACAAGCGTTGGACTTAAGGTAGGGTCTAAACACCTCTATAGTTTTTGTTTATGAATCGCATATGTCTAGAGAAAGATAGATTTGTTTGTCTATTTGTTGCTAGAATAACATCTAATACTAGGGATATCAACCTTGTCCACAAGATCAATTTATCCGGCCAACAAATTGGTGACTCCATTGAGGATCAGAATTTGGTTTTTGGTTTTCCTTTGTCTTTGACTTGAGAAACTTGTCTTCATTTATGGTTTTTGATTGATGTATGTTGGCTTGGGTAGTTTTTAAAATCTGGATTATTTTTTGTTTTTTTGAAGTTTTCAGGGGACCACACTTTCTATTTACATATAGTGTGGGCATTTCCACACTTTTCCTTTAGTAAACATAGCGGGACCGCACTTGTTTCTTCTGGAAGCCTGCGGACCCTGTAAATTTTTTTGAAAAACCTAAAATGTGTTCTTCTAGTTAAATTTAGGTTTCATTTATGGTTTTGAGTGTCTACCAATATCTGCATTCTTTCTGTCAAAAATATCTTGTGAGTGAGTTCCGATGGTATTTTTGTTTTAGATGATTTTCTAGAAGTTTTGCATGCCTAGAGTGGTTTTCACTTGGTCTCTATAGTGACTCAAAGATCAAAATCTTGAGAAACCTTAGATTACCCGGGTGTCTTTTTGTCTTCTTGATGAGTCTAACTTAGTTATGAAATCTATCCTTTGTGAGAAATAGATTTAGTTTTCTCCTTGCAAATCTTTAAGCGAACTTGGTTGTAAGTTTTGAATTTCATTTTTACAAGAGAAAACATATCTGGATGTTTCTTTATTGATTTGTTATTCTGAACGAACGAATCCTTAGTTTATTGAATAACTAAGTAAAACATCCTCAAAAAGATTTGAAGCTTTTTCAATTAGGTTTTTAAAAGATTTTTGATCTCAAGATTTTTTTTTTGTAGTTTTGAGTGTTTTCTAGAACTTGTAGATCTCTTTTGAAGAAATTGTTTTTTGTAGTTTCGAGTTTTGAAAAAAGAAAGGGAATTATTGTGAGCCTTAATTATTAGTCTCATTTTGAGTTCTTATTGAAAGAGACAAAAAGATTTTCTTTCCATTTTTTGTTGAAATAAAGAATTGTTTATTAAAGAATTGCATTCTCCAACTCTTTCTTGTAGCTAGAATTTCATTGAAAGAAAAACGAATTGCTTAGATTCATTTTAGGTGAATATTTTTAGTGTTTTTGGAGTCGAGTCTTCACACCATCAAAGTTTCATCTCCATACCTATTGACCTGAAGAACAACCTATAAAAGCAACGCTTAATTAAAATTGATCTAGTAATCTTTTTTATTTCTAGGGCTCTTATCACCAATATAACTTAGGCTAGTATCTTGGAGTAGGGAGTAATTAACTCTCCAAGATAGTTAAAACAAACAAGTAGATACATCTTATGGTAGGAAATAAATCCAATTGTAATTGATACATTCTGGGAAGCTTCTCTTAAAGGAGTCAATCACGAGATCATGTTCGAACCTTTGAGACAATGAAGTTTGTTTCATTGGGAAAGACAAAATATTTGTGCGTATTATAATTGGTAAACCTCGGATTAACCATTGTCGAGGAGCCCGGGGTCACTTGTTGGTAAACCTCAAATTGATCATGTCGAGAAGCCTTCAAGGGGATTGAACTTTGTTACTCTATCCTTGTGCGTAGATCGGATCGTATATTGTTCCCCCAATTGTATTTGTTGCTGTTGGTAACCTTAGTGTCCATAAACTTAAGATTATTTCCTAAGGTGATGGTGAAGGACAGGTCTCACTATACCTGGAGCAGATGTCAACTAGACTCACTTGGACTCTCTAGGGGGTTCTCTTCACTCGAGATGGTTTTGTGAAGAAACTTGTGCCATTCTGTTTCATTAAGCAGGTTGTCGGGGTAACTGTTCCAACCACGCTTTCTGTATTAAAATTCTACGACGTTGGATTTCATCACCAACTAGTGTTTTTAGTACGGGAAGTTACTGTTTGTGTGTCATTTGAACTCTTAGATTTTTTAGGTGTGTGATTTAGTTTTTTGTTTCTTTAGAGACTTTAGGTGGTTTTATTGAAATTTTCTTTGTTTGTATGTGATTATTTTCATCCTACACCTAGAGGTTATTATCCTTGGTCGATCATGTCAAGACAGTC